>VWZK01016527.1:531458-606599 GCA_013396935.1 Baryphthengus martii | reverse complement strand
AGTCTCTCCGTACCGGCTCTTGCCGTGTGCCCGGGCTCCGGAACGGAGCGGTCACCTCCGGGCCCTGCCCGCCCTGCGCCGCGGGATGTGCCCGCGGTGGGTCCTGGGTCTGGCCACCGGCGCTGGCAGGGTCCTGCCGCGGGGGTGGACTTTGACCAGGGTGCAGTTTATCCCCGGTGAAACGATTTTGCCACCGGTGCAGGTGATGGCAGGCTGGATATGGGCAGGGGCACTGGTGTCCCACTGCCTCGTGAGGTGGCTCGAGGGGTGCAGGACAGGCCGGGTGTCCACCTCACCTGTGAGGGGAGGCTCAGTCAGTGGTCCAGAGGAGAGGGTGAGTTGTACCAGTTCTGTTCTGGAGGCGGGCAAGAGCAGATCCCTGCTGAGGTGTTGGCAGGGAGCAGGTGTCCCCTCCTCCTGCCAGTTATCCATCCCTTCTGATGCCGTGTGAGGCTTGGGGGGCTATTCGGTGTGCAAGTGCCCTCATGCTGGGTGATCTCATCTCTGCTGGGGCTCCCATGCCCCAGCAAAGAGCCTGCATAGGTGAGATGTATCTCCTGGGGAAAGAATTTGAGCTGTCCAGTCCTCTGCTTTTCTCCACTGAGGTGACCAAATGCACTACTGTTGACCTTGGGTATCAACACCCCAGATGAGCGACCACATTCTGCCAGAGAGAGGTTCCTGGCACTGGATGAGCCTGAGGTTCAAGCTGTTGGCAGAGCTGACCTTCAAAATGCCATGGGCGGTGGGATTCACCGAGTGAGGGAGCCGGAACAGGCCCGTGCTTGGGCAGAACTAGAGTTAAAAACTCTCCTGCTCACCTCGGCTGGGAAGGAAATGCTGCAGACACTGGAGGAATGAGCAAGGAGCTGGAAATAAATCAGTGTAGAGGAGAGAATGAGCGAGCACCTTTTGGGGAAGGAGTTCTCTGCATTTCTGTGTGCTGTTCTGCCACCTCTGCCTCACCAGCACATCTATGGTCTGGACCACTCTAAGTGCACCCTGATGAAGAGCTAAAATCCAGTGTGCAGAAGGACTCGTCTCAACCTGGAGCTCTGGGACTTGGGCCGGGCTCCCCTGGGGTGGGGTTTCCCCTTGGGGAGGAGCAGCGCCACGTTCGGGGCAGCGCAGAGCCTGGGAAGGTGCAGGAGTTACTGTGTGAAGCTCCCATCAGTGCAGCTCCAAGGGGGCCTGATGGCCTCCCGGGCACTGTCCCTGGTTCTGCGGCCGCAGTAGCTCTGACTTCCCAGCTTTGCCTGAGTATCTCAGTGCTGTGGAGGGAGCTGGGATTTAGCCAGTCTGCTGGCCTGAATGGATGAACCCGAAGCTGCTGTTGTCGAACTGTGCTCAGATGATGGCAGCATCTTGCCGACCAGCCTCCCCAGGGACCCTCAGCCTCACAGCTTGTTCCCAGGACAGGCAACACTAGTGTCTCAGAGGTCCTGGCCCTAAACCTTCAGCCTGTGCACGTCTGAGCATTTCCTCATCTGCTTGGGATGAAGAATCCAGCACTCGGCTGATTTTCCTGCCCTGGGGAAGAGGGGAGATGCCTCTGCCAAGCCTGCCTTGCTGCTGTTGCCCTTTGGCTGCTGGAGGCTAATCCGTACCAGAGCTGGTGCTGTGACTTCTCGGGGGACTGTGGAGGTGTCTTCTTGCTTGTCAGGATCTTTTGAGGAGGCGTCAGTTCCTGGGAGACTCGACAGCCTCTCTGTGCTGCTGCCATTGCTGGTTATGCAGCCCGAAGAACTGTGCTTTGGGATGAGGCAGGGCACGGAGGGCAGGGTGGTCTGGGAGTCCAGCCCCTTGAGGGGGTTCAGCTTGGCCACTGCTGTCATGAGGTTTGCCGGGTAACCATGTGGCATGGCAGGGATGTGCGGGGTAGTCACGGGGCTGGGTGTGCAGCCTGTCCCCTGGCCCTGCATGGGGGGCACGTTTGCTAAGACTGTTTAACTTTTTGCTTCAGGGAAGTATTAAAATAAAATTTCCCCCTCCAACAGGCAGCATGATGCCCTCAGCGTCACGGGGAGGTTTCTGTGGCTGCTGGGCTCTGGGCAGGTGTCCTCCCTGCTCTGTGGCTGGGGTACGAGGCTGCCCAGCACTGCAGACCCCTGGGTTGTGCTCTCTGGGGGTCACACCCTTGTGCTGCCTTTTACACCAAACGAAGGAGCCCAAGTTCCAAGAAGTGCTGAAACAGCAGGAATATGAAAATAGCTTCTGGAAAACTGGCAGAGCTTCAGGGCCAGATGTGCACAAAGGTTGACAGTGCCTTTGTCACATGACACAGAAAACCAGCCACGGTACCAGCCTCCCCCACCTCGGTTTCTTTTTTGGGTGGAATTCTGCTATAATTATCCAGCTCACATGGGCCTCTGCAAACAATGCTCCAGACCTGCAGGACATGGAACATAATTCAGCCTGACAGAGAGTCCCTTGTTAGCACTGAGGGGTGTTGGGCTGCCTTCCAGCGAGCTGGAGCCGTTCTGGCCAGAGGGTCGCAGTTCTATGCATGGCTTTGATGGAGAAGGAGGAAAAAAGTCTCTAACTCCTGTGCTCGGCAGAGTGGCCGGGGTCTGGGAGGGCAGTGCGGAGCTGCTGCTGGTATGCCTGTGCTGGGAGAGTGACGATGGGGCTCCGGTGGGGGTGGGTGATGGTCTGTGCCCATGGGGCAGGACATGGGCCCATGCAGAGGAGCGGGCATCTCTTGTCACGTTGGCTGTGGCTGCGATTTAACTTCAGAGGGATTTGGGCACCTTGCAGTTACTGAATTCAGATCCTCGCTCAGACCTGGAAAATGGCTAACAAATAATGCTAATGAAAAATTCCACAAAATTCCAAACCGAGTGGAACAGAAGAGAGAATACCGATATTTTCAATCCAAATCAAGTGCTTTGACGTGCCAGAACACCACTCTTCATTTCAAAGTGACATTCCAGGATGAAAAATTTCCAGTCAGACCAAACATTTGTAGTTGGAGTCTCATGACGATGGAGGCTGATAACTGTCAAAATAGCAATTTCTGCGAAGCTGTGTTTGCTGATGGGAGTTTGTGCGTGAGTGGGAGCCCCGAGTGCCTGTGCCAGGGTGGCTCCAGTGGGAGCATCGCTCCGATGGCCCTGCCAGGGACAGCACCTCTCAGCTTCGTGCTCCTCTGAGCCCCACGTGCTCTCCCCGGCCGCTGGCTCGGCTCTCGATGTGAGGACTTCCCTTGGAGCGTGGACAGTGCAGGCTGCATTATTGATAACTCTGTAATTTATTTATGCTGCTATGGCTGTAGCAAACAGCTCAGCCTTTTCAAGCTAAATATAGTTTGTGCTGGGAGTGCGTCCCTGTCCTGCGTGGGACGGAGGTGGCCAGTGGAGTGCTTGGTTTTTGTTTCTGCTGAGAGATTCAGGGATGTGTCCTGGAGATTTCCTGTGCTCAGAGGGTCCCACGGGCAGGAGCTGGGGGTGGTCTCCTCCAGAGGGACCCTAGTATGCGCTGTGGGTGTGGTGCTTGTGCCTGGGGGCTCAGCTGTGCTCCCTTCATGGAGGGAGAGCTGGAGCAGCATCCAGGAGACCCAGGACTCTGGGTGTGCCGACCTCCTGTGAGGCCCCTCTGCTCTGCAAGGTGTGCATTGACAGCTGAGGCTGGCGACAGCATTGTGTCTGCTGTCCTCACATCTGGGCTGCCAGATGTGCCCCTTTGTGGGGCAGGCCAGATGTGTGCTGTGGCACCTGCGCTGGCACAGCTCCTCCCTGGCTCCCCCGGCCCAGCAGGGCCGGTGTGTTAGTGTACCCAGTGTGGGAAGCGGTCATGCTCTGATCCTGGGTGGCCACAGCGCCGATGCGCACGAAAGGCTGAGCAGCTCAGAGAGCTGTTTACTTTTTCATTGAGGCAATCGTACATGGTTTTTTTTAAGCTGGCATCAATATTTCTATGCTGGGTGGTTGAATTTCTGACAGCGCTCTGACAGGACTGGCTGCCGTGTGAAAATCCTGGCTCTGAGGAAGCCTCTCGCAGAGCCGGCTCTGCGACAGCCCCAGCGGAGTTTGCCTGAATGCGGCTTTGCACCGGGGAGTTGGTGCAGTTTTGTCACATTGGCTCCTGCCTGCTCCACGGAGCGATAGTTTTCTAACACTTTAAGCCATCTTGGGTTTGTTCTGGCGGTGCCGGGTTTCAGAGGGCTGCCTCGGCCCCAGGCAGGGATGCAGGTCTGCACAGCCCCGCTCAGTCTCCAGAGCAGGCCGTGTACCCTGGGTGAGGGCTGTGCTGGAGCAGGATCGGGCCCCTGTCACCTGGTGGGCAGGGATGCGGGGTGCCAGTGTCTCTGTGATGCCAGCGTCTCCGTGCATTCCTGACCGCACTGCAGCCTGCTCCTGGCCAAGCTGGCTGTCCTGCAGCGTTAATCAGGAGTATATTCTTACCTCAAAATTCTTTTCTAGCATAAAATATGTTTTTGTCAAGATACCTTTTTTTTTTTTTCTGGGCAAATATCAATGATTTTGGTGACATTTTCTGATTATTTTTTTTTTCCAGCTGGGAGAATCAAAATGGAAAATATCATTTTAAATCAGCATTTTGGAATGAAACATTTTTCATTTTGAAATGTCAGTTTAAAACGGAACAATTCATTTTGAAATGCTTCAAAACAAGAAATGCCCTTTTACCACCTCAAATCACTTTGTTTTGATTTAAAATGTCAGTGTTTTCTGTTCTGGCACTTCATTACGTGAGTCTATTTCACTGTCTCAGCCTGGTCCAGAGCAGATAGAAGTTTAGAAGATGGCTGAAAATTAGAGATTTCTTCTCCCAGCAGCCTGGTTTGTCAGGTGCCCGGCCAGATCCCGCGCTGCTGGTGCCGGCCCCGGTGGGAGCCAGACTGGGGACCCCGCGGGTGGCAGGGGTGGCCCAGCACCCGCTGTCCGTCCTGGCATCGTCGCCACTTATTTTCATGACTTCATGTTAATAAATGATGACCCAGCGCTGGGGTTTTATGGGAGACGCGGTTCTTTGCCCTGGGCCCAGTCCGATCTCCGCAGGAGATAACCGAGGCCGGGAGATTGTCGCTTCCCCTGGGAGATGCCGAGTGGCTGCGAGGCTGTCAGAGCTGGTATCGCTTGTGCTGCTGCCTGCGGGACCCCAGAGCTGCTTCCACCTACGGGGCCGTGGCTGATGAACAGTGCAGAGAATGTCTTTAAAGCAGGAAACAGCAAAATAAGTCTTTGAGGATTTAAACTTTTTCTTGAGGGCTCCAGATGATGTAAATGCATCTTCTCAGTGCATCCTACGTGGTGTGGGAGGGGCTGCCGGCGCGGTGACCTCATATGCTCGGAGATGCTGAGGAGGAGAGGGTGTATTCCGAGGCAGCGGATGTAGTTTTGTGTTTGTGGTTTTATGACCTTTGCGGCTGCACTGTGAGGAGAAGCAGCCCCAGCAGAAGGTACCACACTGGTCCTGGCGTGGCTGTGGGCTCTGGATGCATCCCTGGATTTCACCAGCCCCATTCCTCAGTGCTGGCCTCGCTGAGCGGGAGAATGGCTGGACCCTGGGACAGCCAGTGCGGCCAATTTGTCTGTCTGTCTGTCAGTGAGTGGTTTGCAAATGCCCTGCCTATGAGAGCCAAACCTCAGGCATCCCTGCAAGGGACGTTGGTGACACCGGGGCAGTGACAGCACACGACTGCATGCAGAGAAAGCAGTACCTGGGATGACTTGCTGCTGATTTACTCTGGCTCTTCCCACACACCCTGAGTCTGTATTTAGTATTTGTGATCTGCATTAGCAACGTGCTATAACGGGCCTCATTTTGTGCTCTCGGCAGTACAACTCAGGAGCAGCTCCTCTGAAGTGAACGGAGACCCGCTGCAGGGTTATGGCTGAGGCCCCAGGGGGGTTTTGGTGCCTGCGATGGGCAGATGTGGTCTGAGGTGGGGCCAGCTGAGTTCTGGGGCATCCCCAGCCACTCCTGGAGCACACGGTGGTTCCTGCTCCCCAGGTACGTACGTCAGGTATCACCACCCGTGTGTGTCTCTCTCCTTTCAGATGCCCTGATGCCTGCCCCTTGCAAAGACCTGACCTACCCAGGGTTGGCAGATGCGTTGGCGTGAATCCCCAGTAAAAGGTAACTGCACTCGCTGCTGCTGGGATGGTTTCTCTCTGTCCTGCTGCCATAGCCCAAGCTGTTGAAGGAGTCCGAGCCCATCCAAGGGTGGTGGGTGAATCCTGGGAGCATCTCCTACCTCCCAGAGCTGTGTCCCCACAGCCAGGCCACCCCAGTCCCCACAGCCATGTGTTTTTGGGGCTGCACCACTGCATCCAGAAGTGTTGGTGAGTGGGGGCTGCACCTCCCAACCCTCTTCCTCTTTTTTTTTGGTAGAATGAGTGAGAGAGACATACAAAGCCTGAGGAAATGGGTTTTCGTGCTCACTCTCTGCCTTACCACGCTGTGGGGAAGACTGACGCTGGCCTCCACCCATCACAGAAGCCATTCAGGTAGGGGGAGCGACGTTCCAACCACCCTGGGCCCCTGTGATGCTGATGGTACCTTGGGGTCCCCATGGGATGCCTGGATTGGGGGATATGAGAGGCTGAGATATTTGGTGAGAGTCTGCTCCTCCTTCCTGGGTGGGAGGACAATCAGAGGTGGCCTTGGATTGTGCACCGGGTATGGGAGCGGGTGGGGATCTGTCTGGGGACCAGAGGCTGACGGCCGTTGCTGGGGTCTGGGCAGTGAGGATAAGAGTGCAGAAAGTGCTTGGAGTCAAGAGTGGTCCTGGGGCACGTGCTGTCAGCCCCTTGCACCTGTGTTTGGAAAAGAAGGTATTTAAGAGTTAATTTGAAATTGTTTGTGCTCTTGCCTGACCCCACCTAACCCTGTCCTATTTCTGTCATTTTTGCCTGACAGTTAAAGCAGTTCTAATCCTATAATCCCCATCCTCATTGCTTAAAACCAAAACATATCTTCCAGAGTGACTCCCTCTACCAGCTAGTCAGCAGCTACCTGCCTTACCCTCTGTCTAACCTGTAGCAGATGCACGAGAAGATAAAACTTCTCAGTCTGCAGTGATTTTCTGGCACCAGCTGGAGAATCCCCAAGATAAGGGCTGGAGCACTGCCCACCCAACCTGCCCGGTCCCACAGAGCCCGCTCCTCCCAGCAGGAACGGTTCACAGGGAGCTGCAGCTTCAGGAAGAGTCAGGCCTGACAGGAATAAAGCGGTGACTCACTGAGGTTTAAAGAGCAAATGTCCAAGTGTACCTGTGAGGTGTGAATTATGTATAAACCTTGCTCCATGGCCATATTAACACAGTTTCTCCCTGCTTCCCTGGCACTGTAGCTATTCTGTGAGGCTGCCCTAGCAACTGCTGCCTCTCCAGGGCTGGATTTCCATGGGCCCAGACCAGGAATTCTCACTTTGCTCGCTAAGTTCTTGGGCGTTATTTTCCTGTTGTCTGCTCCATGCTTTTGCTTCATTTTGGGACAATTTTTGGTAAAGATTGTGTTTGAAACCCACTTTCATAAGTTTTCATTTTCAGTTGCGATGATGTTTGTGTCCTGGGAAGCCCACGGTTACATTGGAGTGGAGTTGAACCAGGGGTGGGAATGGGGATTTCTGTCCTTGAAAATAGGCAATAGCAGAGGAAAATCTTTCATTGTGACAATGTGGCCACAAGGTTTCAGAGCCCCCTCAAACTCAGGGAATTCCTGAGCAGCGACCCTGCGCACAGAGCCTCTGTTAGCCATCCAGGGAAACATCTGCCTGCAGAGCTGAGCTCAGTTCCCCTGTGCTCAGCCAGCCCTTGGGGAATGCTGATGGACCCGAGCAGAGCGATGCTTGTTGGATTTAAACAGCCACATGAATCAAGTGCGGTGATTAAGTCATTTGGAAATGGAATAGGAGACTCCTCGGTGAAGAACGATGCACCAGCGATTGAATCCCCCATGTAGCGTGGTGAGCTCTACGTGATGAACAAAACTCACTGGTCTGAATCCAGCTCCCGGGAAGGTGGCCCTGGCATCTTCAGATAACTCCTCTAATGCTGATAATCAAAGTGCCATCTTTGCCTTCGCTCACATTCATCATTCAACCCAGAGCAGAAGTAAAGGCATTTAGTCAGCTGGGATTTGCTTTCAGGAAATGAGGTTCTCTGAATGGAGAGCACTGATTTCTGATTGTCTTGTGGGGGAGATTTACTGGTCAGCGTGTTGCTGCTCGGAGTGAAGACGGCAGCTCCACAGTGTTTATCTGTGAGACGTTTCTGCAAGATTCCCTCTCGCCTGGGGAAGTGTTGGTTCCTCTGTCATGTGCAGCTTTTACATCGAGATGGAATATTTTTCTAAGCCACCCTCTCTAGCTGATGCAGGAGCCATGCTGGAGGTGTGGGAAGCAACGGGGGAAGGCAGGCGGTGTGTCGGGAGCTGGATCCCCCAGCTGCAAGGTGCCTGTGCGGGTTCCTGTCGCACAACAGCAGAACACTTTCAGTGCGTCTCGACACAGTCCAGGCATTTGTTTTTCTGCTTGCCAGTATGGAGGGCTGGGATTTGCACGAGCAGGTCTTGGACGTGCACCCCCTCGCACACGCAACGAAAGGGGACAGAGCGTGCTGTGGAGTCTGGAGGTGACAAGGTAGTAAAGAATCCCCACTGACGCGCAGTGATAATGAGCAATAAAAACAAGCCTGCTTCTTTCTGAAACCTTCTTAAATAATACATGCACCTAAGGCAGTAGTGATTTTAAGACTTTAATTATTTAGTGAGTATTAGTAGTAGCATCGTTGCAGGGCACGGAGCGCAGATCGCTCACCCCGCTGCCTGCCCGGCTCTGCCCACGAGCTGCCTGTGCCCAGGGGCCGCACTACCCTCCGAGCAGAGCCCACTGAGCCCGTGGCCTCACTGCCCACAGGGACTGGACCCCCCACCTCCCTCCTGGACTCTGCCTGTCTCTGCTGTGCTGCTCAGTCCTGCTCAGGGCGCCTAGACCCTCTTTAACGGCCACTCAGTGCCTGGGAGGAAGGGGTTTGACACAGAGGGTTTGGGCATTGCCTGGCAGTTCAACTTTTCTTCATTTCCCACCTCTCCACCAGCAAGCAGAGTGATATTTTACATGGAACATGTGGAGCTGTGCCCACGCCTCCGAGACACACAAAATGTGTCATTTCAGGTTATGCCATAAAAAGACGTGTTCTGCTGCTCACTTAAAGGTCAGCCAGAATAGGACGGTGGTTTTATTTTATTTTTACATGCAGGATTCAAAAGCTTTGTCCTCTTATAACACTTTTATGATTCCAAGAGATAAGGTTATTTTTTTTAAAAAAAAAAGCTTCCAGTGGGGAAATACCAGTTAAATGAGAGGGAGAATCGTGCCAGAAGCTCTGGAACTTATCCCAGGCTCTCTGGGGGTTTCCTGTTCTGTACTAAACACCATCCATCTGATTTGCATTCTCAGCTCTATCTGGTTGGAAGTTTGCTGCTGCTCAGCAAAAGGAGCAGCAGCAGTTGGGAGCTCTGGAGGAGCCCATCGCTCCCTGCTTGGGCTCAGGCTTCTCTGCTCGCTCTGCGCAGGCTGTGGCGTGAGAGCTGGGTCAGTGTGTCAGGGAGCAGCTCACAGCCCCTCCGGCACCACTCTCCTGCCAGCATCTCTCAGCATGGGGTTGCTCATCTCCTCTGCAGTGAGGAAGCAGCCAAGTCTCTTGCTGATGCCTTGGGAATCTCTGTTGCTGATACAGAGGGTTTATTTGTACCCAGTTACAACACCCTGAAGTTCTGCGCTCGCTCCGATGCCAGAGTCTGTGACCGGTGTGGTGCATGCTGCCTGTGGTTGAGGAAAGCGGGTGGATCTGTTTGGTGTGGAGGGAGACGAGATGCTTTACACCAGGCTCTTACCCTACTCCCCGTGGGGCTGTCCCTCCTCCTCCAGCAGTGAGAACTCTGCTGGGAGCAATCCCCAAGAGAGAGGATGGGCCTTGCCAGCTGCTGTGCCTGGGGCTGGCACTGGAGGGGTCTGCACTGGAGAGACATGCCTGGGATGAGTTTCCAGTGTAAGTGTGTCCCAGGGCAGGATATCAGATGCTGACAAGTCCTTTAGGCGGATGAAAGTGTTTCACAGCCTGGGTGCTTCTCCTCAACTTTGTAGAGCCTTTGCTGCAGGGTGCTGTGTGCCCCATGGGGGCTGTGGGGCTGGGCCAAGGGCTGCCCCATCTCCATGGTGCTCAATTTGTCTTTGAGCTGTTCATGGTTTGAATCTTGGAGCAGAAGCAGGCAGGTGAGCTGTCTGTCAGGGCTCCTTGGCGTGACTGACAGAGACATGGTGGATGCCCGCAGGCTCCGAGGCTGTAGGTCTGGCTCCACGGTGCCACCGAGCTCAGCTGGCTGCAGGAAGGCACAGGAGAGGCGAATTTTTCTTTATCTCTGCGTGGCACCTTGTTGAGCAAATTAAAAGGGCTTTGGCATGTTAGTGAACTCTTACTGCACGGCTGTAATGAGCCATTTCTCAGCTCTACCTGGCTCTTTCTCAGATGAACCTTCTTAAATTAGCTGAAAATGAGAAGCTGGGGAGCAGGAGTGTGAGGGAGCGGAGGGGTCATCTGGCCATTCCTTCTGGGAAGAGCTCTGCTCATGAAGCTTTGCAGGGAGGCTTTAGTAAAAATGAGTCAAAACTGCAGCTGCGTATGAGCACTGAGGTTGGAGGATATAAAATCAGATGTTGGGGTGCGTGTGAGGGTGAGTGACTCCTCATGGTCCTAGACCAGAGTGTGGTGGGAATGTGGGTTTGTAGCCAAGGACCTCTACTTGTTTCTCAGATTATTTGACAAGTCCAATTAACCATAAAACCAGGGCAAAACAGTCATGTTTGTTCTGTTATGAGTTGATTTCCTTCTCACTTTCACCAAAGTCTGCTATTTCTGCATACAAAAAGAACGGAAATGATCGTTCGAGCTGAATTGTGATGGCATTTAAAAGGGAGGATAAAATTTATGGCCAGAGATGCTATTACAAAATACTTCCGGGATAGGTAATCGTGTAATTATTATGGGCAGAAATGAAAGTGATGGTCCATTAAAAGCAAATGACCATGAAATAACAGTAAATAAAGCCCAATTAAAGCCATGGTGACTGCCCAGCCCGTGCTGCCTGTGTGCCCATGGGCGTCGCTCCTCGGGGACCCGCAGCAGCGCTTTGCCATGACGCAGGTCAGCCACCCACGGTCCCCATCACGCGGCGGTTCCTGCAGAGCTGGGCAGGTGACACCAGGACAAGCCTGCAGCACGAGCTCCCTGGGCCGGCTGCCTCACATCGTGAGGCTGGGGGTGGATGGGGCCACAGGACTCTCCCGGCAGCGGCTGGTAGCTGAGGCTGGATGGGCAGGGTGGCAAACGCGGGTTGGGTTGGAGCGACTGCCAGAGCCACATGTGCTGGGAGAAGGCTGAGCGTGGGCTGGTGCTCATGGGTACCACCAGCAGTTCTGCTCCCTGCAGCCCGGCATGTCCTGCTTGCACCCTTTACTGGTGGCTGCTGAGGGCTCCAGGGCTGTGGAAAGGGCTGAGCGTGGGCTCCTGAGCTGAGGGTGCAGAGCAACCGGGTCTGACACCTGATGCGTGCTTGTCTGCACGTGGTTTGCTGTGTCACACTGCAGAAATGCAGCTTCCCTGTCCTCCTCACAACCCGGCTCCCACTCGCGTGGAAATAAAAGCCTGATCCAGGTGACCCTGAGGATGTCTCGGTGCGTGGCTCTGCGCTCACTCCTCCAGTGCTCATTAAACAAGACCTGCAGGGATCATCTGCTCCCAGGGGTCACCCAACGGAGTCTACCCAGCCCGTTTGGCTAATTTGCATTGTGCTTGTGTGGGCCATTACCCAGCGAGAGTCATTGATTCGCGATGCTAACTAGCTTCTAACCCTGGGTCCTAGAGGTGAGAAGCCAACACATTTTTTCTTTCTTCCTTAATATTTTAATGGCGCTGGGAGGGGGAGCAGCAGAGCAGCCCAGATTTCTGATGATCACTGTGACATTTCTGTGTCACCACAGGATGGAAACGCCGTCCTGGCCCTCCCTCCTCCAGCCGGAGGGTGGTGGTGGGGCGGGAACGTCGTGTTTAGCTGGGGTCAGACGTGGTGGTTACTCTTATCTGAAGCCACGATGCACCATCCTCTCTTGTAGCAAAGTGTGCATCTCATTATCGGCTGCAATTAACTGCTGGGCTCATTCATTTCAACAGAACTCTCAGCTTGACCGTAGTGAGAAGCCATTAATTTTACTGGGTAGGACGGGTGTGTGTCAGATGCAGAAGGCCTGGAGCGGGACCAGTGCTTCTCCTTAGGGGTGGGCTGGGGAGATGCTGGCAAGGGTGTTGGCAGCAGCCCCGCGGTGAGCGCCAGAGGCCAGGATGGTGCTCTCCTGATACCCCTCTCTCGGCTGGCACGGGTGGTGGTGAGCAGGGAGTGCCCTGGGAGTCTGGGACACAGCCTGAGCGCGGCTGTTTCTCCTCCTGCAGTGCACGTAGAGCCCGGCACGTGCGAAGTGATCGCAGCTCACAGGTGCTGCAATAAGAACAAGATCGAGGAGCGCTCGCAGACGGTGAAATGCTCCTGCTTCCCGGGGCAGGTGGCAGGGACCACACGGGCGGCTCCCTCCTGCGTGGATGGTGAGTACCCTGCAGCCGCAAGATGGGCCCCCTGCAACCTCTGACAGCGTCTTCCTGGTGGGTCAGGCTGGTGGGATTTCCGTGTCCCCAGGATTAATAAAGGAGACCTGCCCGGGGGCTCCTGCTGTGGAGCAGAGGAGATGAGGGAGTGTTTTGGGGACATTCTCCACTGGTGTGGCTGTGTCACCCTGCTCCGTGCAGCCCCAGGCTCTGCACTGTGGGTAGTTTCAGTGCTTCAGTGGTTCAAGCTCCTCTGGTACATGGCTGCACTGGGGCAGGTGCCGCAGCATCCACAGCTCATCGCACTGCCGCAGCCGAAGGCAGGGACGTGACTCCCGCCATGCAGCACCATCACCGGTGAGGAGCACTACCCAGAGTTCAGACCATGTATATTTTATCAAACGGAATCACGTGGTATCGCCAGCAGGAGCAGCTGCAGCCTCTGCCAGCGCGGTATCGATTCGCTCAAGAGCTGGGGTCCTGTGCGGGCGTTTGTGTGCAATGCCAAGAAGTGCCAGGATGAGTTGTCAGGGAAGGCTTTTGTTGTCCCGAGCAGCTTGTGTGTGTCATCATTCCCAGGTACAGGGGAGCCTGCTCTGGTTACTCACCTTGCAGGCATAAACTTCAAGAGCCTGACGGAGTAGAGTGGTGGCAGCCGGTCCCTTGACCTCCCTAAGTGAAGACTGAGGCAGGTTATTGAACAACCCTGTTCTCCCTGGGAGCGAGGACAGGGCTGTCGTTGGGCTTTTACCTGGGAGGAAGTGGGGTGTTTTGGAGGCAGGTGGAGCAGTTGGATCAAGCGACGCCAGGCAGGCGAGGAGCAGCTCCTTGGCAGGGCGGCTACGACTGGGCTGGGGATGGAGAGCGGGGCTGTGCTGGGGAGCGGGGCTGCACCTCCTGCTGCCAGCTGAAGGCGGGCAGGGTTGGCACCCCCCTTGCTGCAGCCTGACCACTGACACCCCCTTCCCTGTCATCTCCTCTCGCCCAGCCTCCATCGTGCTGCAGAAGTGGTGGTGCCAGATGGAGCCGTGCCTCGATGGGGAGGAGTGCAAGGTGCTGCCCGACCTCTCGGGCTGGAGCTGCAGTAGCGGCAACAAAGTGAAGACAACGAAGGTGAGTCCCCTGGCCAGCTGCTGGAGGGGCCACGCAGCACTCTCCCCAGCCTGGGGCCAGCAAAACCCAGGAAAGCATTCCTGAAGAGGTGCTGGTGAAAGAGGGGAGCTCTGGCTTCTCTTGGATGCACCAAAGCAGAGCAGAGGGTCTGGGCTGTTGTCACTCGTGCTGGTGGGGCTGGTGGGGGTCCCGCAGCTTTGCAGATGGACACCTCCCTGGGGGAGGAGGGCATTGTGTGGCTCAGCCCACCGGCAGCCGTGCCGCATCCCAGCCACCTCCCAGCATCTCCCCGCTGCTCCAGAGCAGCAGGTTGCTCGTCCCAGCCCAGTGGCGCAGCCCTGAACCCGTCACCGCTCCCCTATCTGAGGCAATCAGCTGTGACAGAGCACAACATGATTATTATTTTCATGGCTTGCTGAATGCCCCAAAGAACAAGGTATAATTAAAATTTTATCAAACTCATTAGTAATTACATATATGCCATGGTTAATCAGCTGCATAATTTTGTAATCATTGTTCATACTGTTGAGTATAATTATTCCTTATGCTTTAGTTTTTCTCACCCCACATCCCCTGCCGTAAAATTACCGTATTAAGTGATGTTTGGATTTTTTTCATTGTTGCTATTATTTTTGTGCACGGAAAGCATTTTCATGCTTTATGGACGTCCAAGAAGGTTCTTCTGGCCCTGGCCATCCATCCCTGACCAGGAATTGCAGCACTACATTTAGCTCATTGTCTTTTTCTATCTTAATATTGTTTGCTTGTTTTCTCTTCAGTTGCTTACTTAACCCAAAGCCTCTGCTCTGCCTTTGCTGTCCTGGGCTCTCCCTGGGACCGTTCCCATCTACAGGACCCCCGGGCTTCTCTCCTTCCTCACCCAGTGGCCCTGACCTCCAGGGCCATCTTCCCAGCACCCCTTTTTGGGTCCTAAGGGAGGTGGCAGTTTGTAAATGTGTTTTCAAAAGGACTTTTGATGATTGTGGGCGCCCTGTTAGGAACTGTACCGAGGGGCTGGATTTGTCCCATCCAGTCCCCTCTACAGATAACACCCCCAGTGGAAGCTGTAGCCAGAGCAGGGGGCTCACAGACAATCCATAAGCTGCAGTTTAGAACGATCTCTCTGTTGAATGAATGCAAAGAACAAATCAGATTTACATCTCCTGAGGCTGTTCACTGACAGTTCGCAGACGGGGAATCAGCTGGATGTGTTGGGCACCTCGCCCGCTGAAAACAGATTGTCCCTTTCCATCAGCAGGCTCCTGCCCCACTCTCCTCCTCTGCCCGCAGGTCACCCGGTAGCATCCAAGCAAGGACCAGCCTCAGCGCGGGGGCGTCCCCGTGCTCTGCAGAGCCGTGAGCAGCAGGATGTGGCCTGGATGGTGCTGCGGAGCTGGGAAGCTCCGGAGCTGCCAGCCTGTGCCTGTTCCTGTGCCAGGTTCCAGATCAGAGTATCCACTGAGCCCTGGCTCCCCCGGAAGCTGCAAGTATGGGACCCCAGCACGGCTGCCAGGCTCCTGTCACTCCACGGTCCCCTCCTCCCTTGCGGACGTGCTCGCCAGCCAAGAAATGGGCTCATTCTCCCATCCTCTTAAATAAAATAATCCTGTCATGTAAGAGCTGTTGACAACACAGAGACAGACAGACAGACAGCAATCCCCAAAAATGGGCTTTATTCCAAAACAGCCGAAGTCATTGCCGTGAGTTGCCTGTCCACATCTCCTGGGATGTTGAATCAGTGTCACCATCAGGAATGGGGTATTTGATGGTGGTGTGAAACCCTCCGCAGTTTGGCTCACGGCTGCTGCCTGGTGGGTTCCAAGGAGCGGGTGCTGAGCTCTGGCCTGACCTCATGTCACCCAGGGACGCCCGTTGTGCTTTCCCTGCCCCGTGATCCCGCTGCTGTGACCACACGTGATGGATGTGTCGGCATGGTCGGAAGTGTCTGACGATAGCAAAGTGTCCCCTTGGAGCACGCTGCTGGATTCTCCTTCCTCGGGAACTGTGTTAATCAGGCTGCAAGTTTAGTATCTATTCTCTGCCGTGGAAGCCTCAGGCACCGAATTACTGCTTGTGTTTGCCAGTGAGTTGCAGAACAACGCACAGGGGAAGCCCTCTCCTGCCCGCTCGGCTGTGCCCGATGTCTTCGGGTGCCCAGTCAGAGCCCATGGCCCAGCCAGGCTTCATTGTGTTAATTTAAAATAAAATAAAACATACATCTCCAGGACATGCCATTTCCCCTGGCACGGCAGCTCTGAGGAGAGGACGGGAGCTCTGTGATCCCAGCATCAGCAGGGCTGGGGGCAGTGCGGCTGGTGGGGCTAGTGGCACACAGCCTGGGCGAGAGCATCGCTGCCGGGAGCGGGGCCAACGCCCCAGCCCCGCTCTGTGTCCTGCGAAGGGGGATGTGCTGGCTCAGGAGGAGCTGGGGCCTGGAGCCGGAGCGGTGCCGGGGACGCCGGTGCTCCGGCTGCCACCTGGACTTGGTGTCGAGATGTTTTTGTAGCAGGGTGTGTAATACCTGCTCCGGATGTGTTGTAAATACCAGACTGTGAAATAAATTCATTTTAATCTCTGCAGAGGATCTTTTTGTTCAGTAGGGAAGGGAGGCCTTGGGAGCACCTCTCTTGCCAACCAGATCCGAGGTGGAGGGGCTGGGGCTGTGCCAACCGGCTCGTGTGCTGGTGGCCACTCTCATTACTCATGCAACTGTCTAATTTTCTGGCTCAATAAAATCTTCTGGCTGTGACTTATGCTCTCTAATTACATGTTGCATTAAAAAGGCAAACTCTTTCATTTAGCTGAGGCTCAGAGGAGCAGTTCAGATGATGCTCAGTGGGCTGATTTTTGTCTTGGTTTCACCAGCGTTGCCACAGGGATGAGTCTGCCTGTGTCTCTCCGTTTACACACACTGAGATCTGATCGGTGACAACCTTTTCTGGCTCTGGTGGGCAGGCAGCTGTGCCTCGAGGCCACGGCCACTGATGTGCCGCCAGCACAGGCACAGTGTTGGTCCTGTCCTGGGCCCTGCGTGGCTCAGCCACTGGGGTACCCAGCAAAGGGCTTTTGTGTTTTGTCGAGTGTTTGGATACACTTTTTTGTTATCATCCACTGTGCTGGCTGGAATATTTGAGGAGCAGCAGAGGACAAAGTTCTGCAAAGGAGGAGCCAGCAGCACCCGGGGCCATCGAGCTCTCCCAGCATCCGGACATCGCTGAGCCCCTGGTGGGATGGCCCTGGATGTGTGTGGTGACTTTCTGCCCTGGGCAGCTGAATGAACATAAATACATTTGAAACAGCTTTTCTCCATCGAAGGAGTGAGATGAGCCTGGGCCACCAGCTATCAGGAGAAGGGATGCATGACAGGAGCCTCCTTCCCTGGGGAAATGAGACTAAGATGGACAAAAGATACAGAAAAAGCCACCCTCACCTTTCTGTACCTCTCCCAACGCGGAGCCATAGCTGGTGGGACTTCTTATCAGGTAAAAACAACAAATGGAAGCAATAAAAAAAGAAACAAATTCAGAATAACCATCAAGAGAGTCCTCAGAGCTGAAAAAAAAGAGGCTCTGCCCTCGCAGCAGAACAGCAGGACATGGGGCAGCTGCGAGGAGAGACGTGAAGAGCAGGGGACAGGAGAGGACAACTCATGCCCTGTTCTGGGCCAGGGCTGGGCCAAAGCAGCTGGTCAAGCTCCTTTATTGAATGCTGTTCACAGCAGGAATATTTTACCTCACTGCTCTCAGAGGACAGGGAGAGAGCAAGAGCTGGGGCACGACCTGAGGACAGGAAGGGGTTAAAGGCTGCTGGGTGAGGGCAGCTGGGGACAATGGGCAATCTGGCCCCAGGAGAGCTTAAATGATGAAGTGGAGGGGTAACCAGTGCTGCTGCAGGGGGCATGGTGCTGTGCTGCTGCTACTGGAGGAGGAGGAGGTACTGCTCTTTAGTTTTCTTACTGTTGTGCCAGGCAGATGCTGGGCTGTCTCTGGCATCTTTCCAGGGCTAGGGCATCCTTCTGCCCATTGTGTGCCAGGGCAGTCAGGCTGGGGAGCAGCAGGTGCTTCAGCTGCTGGTTGTTCTGCTCTTGGGTAGCAATATGGCTCTGAGAAGATGCTATTGCTTTGTGCTTTCTTAGCAACCTTTGTCTGTGTCTCTGTGAGTCTGTAATGCAGACTGGAAATCTGGTATTTCCCCTAAAAACACCAGACTGGTGCTGGGAGTGTCCCTGCTCGGCTAAGTGTGTTTGTAGCTGGCACATAATGTGAAGGATCCGCTCTGTAGAAGTGTTGAGCTTGACACCTACACTGATACAAAAACATTTGATTGTCTGCTTAACCGCCGCCCTTAACGCTTATTTTTCACTTACTGCAGTAAGTGGTTTAGTGAGGAAATAGCCCCTCGGTGTCTCTGCCGAGTGCTGACCTGCCTGGTGTGCAGCGGGAATAAGGAAAATCGCTGCTCCCCGCCTGGCAGGGAAACACGGGGCAGAGGAAAGCGCTGCAGCAATGCTGGCTTTACCTGCTCTCTCTTGGGGCAGCCGGGGAAGGACGCTTCTGCCACGGCTCCTGGCACTCATCCCTTGCGCTCTCTTTCTGTATTTCCAATGCTTTTCTGTGGCCAAACAGGCAGAATGTTTCTAGACAGGACATTAAGCCATGGAAGAGGTGGGAACGTCCCTGCACGTTGGCTGCTGGACACCTGATCCCACAGCAAGGACTTTGCGGGATGTCTTTGGTCCCTCGGCAGGATGATGCCAGCCCTGTGGCCCCTTCTCTCCCTGCTGGAGGGCAGAGGAGCCTGGGAAGCCACATCAACATCTTAGAGACCTTGAGATCCCACCCTGGGAGCAGCCCGGTGCCCAAATCCCCCCAGCTCGGTCTTGGCACATTAGTGCAGTAACCGCAGCCTGTGCAGCCAAGATCTGCAAGTTGCCGAAGGGGCAATTAGTCAGAGGAAACTGTCACAGTTAAGGTACTTTCAATATCATCTCTCTGGGTATTATAATTACACCCCACTCAATTAGTCTTCAGGAAAAAAAAGCCCTTTGTATTAAGGCTTGGTGGAGAATTATTAGAGAGTGAATTAAAAGACAAGGATCCCATTTTACTTCACAATAATAAAGGCATAATGTATAAAATACCCCAAAATTACAAGCTGACTAAATTTAGAGCTGTGCTAGGAGGTGAAATGAAAGGTAAAATGAGAGGTAAAATGAAACCCTTTGAGCGGCTGCGATGTGCAGTACAAGGGGGGTATTATCTGATAAATAAGATGGAAACATAATTAACCACCTGGCATTATGCTGAAAGATGGCAAATTGAAATGGGCGACAAAATTAGGTGAGATTGCGGAGCAGCCTCATTTATTTCTGCTTTATAAATCAGTGCTACCTGTCAGCAGTAATGCAGAGCTGCTCCTGAGCTGGAGCTTTTGGAGGGGAGCTGCTGGTGGGGACCTCACTGGTGAGAGCCAGGACTGCTGTGCACACCCTGCACCGAGAGCTGTGGGTCACCATGGAAGATATTGATGCCTCCAAGAGCCAAGTCCTCTGTGCTCCTTTTCCTTGCCCAGGCTGTGATGCGTGCTGGCTGGGCTGGGCTGAGCTGAGCCTTCTCCAAATCCAGTTTGCTTTCCCTAATGTTTTGCTGCTCTAACCAGTGCCACTCGTGTGACTTCTGCCAGTGTTGCTCCTACATCATCTTTCTGGGAACTCACCTTCAGTGGCCTCTGGCACCGAGGAGTTAACAGTTGAGTTTAGGGCTGGAGCAACATTATCTATCACTGGCTTTAAATTTCCTCCTCTCAGACTTAATTGGCCCCCTTTCCCTGTAGCAGGAAGAGGCAGAAGTAACCCTCTGCCACCTCCATCCCACTGCTCCACTAAGATTGCTTTGCTCCTCTCAGCGTTGGCTTTGCTGCTGCTTTCATGATGAATTCAACCAAGGATAAGAAAAAAAGTTATCTTTATGGAAAAGAATTTCCTTGCAGCTCCCATGCTGTGTTTACGAATGCAAAAAACCAAAATTGGCTTATTGGATGAGGAGCACAGTCTGTCTCATCCAGCTTATGTGATTCCAACAGGTGGAAGCTGCACAAGCTGCTCCAGTACTCATCCGTCTGTGTTTGTACATGAGCACGTGGCTCAGCATTTTTCTAGTTTGCTAATACCTTTTGCTAAGGGATTCTATATGTTGAGCGTGTTTTTTCTCACTGGTGAGTAGATATGTCCCTGTTTGTCCAGGGGGCTGCAGGGGCATGAAGCAAATGGCTCCAGGTTCATCCACCCTGCCCCAGCTGCTGTCAGGATACGGGGCTGTGGGCTTCTTCCCCGGCACCTCACAGGTGGTGGGGCTCTGTTAGAGTCACCAAGATAAAAGTGCAACTGTGGTTTTTGCTCTGGTTAATAAGCTGTGGTGGGGCTGTTTGAAGCAGTAGACTCTCTCTTTGGCTCTTCCAAAAACACGTCCTCATGTTTTATTAAAATGTGCATTGTGGAGATGTTCTGAAGAGAATGAATGAAATATTCATTCAGGTGTTATTGCGCAATAAAAGCAGAGTCAGGCAGCAAAAAACGCTTTTTTCTGCCTAGGCCTGTCCCTTTGTCCTGTATCCAGGCCGGTGATGAGGGACAACCCAGGGACTGCTGCAGAGGTGGCCCCACAGCAGAGAACAGTGCCCATGTCCCACCTCGCTACAGACAAAAGTCCATCCCTGATTCCCCTTCCACGCTGGCAGGAAAAGGCAGCAGCCCCAAGCCCCAGATGTGGTCGTTGCTGCCACAAGCCTGGCAGTGCTTGTCCCTTGTCTCCTCTCCTGGGCACAGCTCTGTGTCCAGGTTTGGATTCCTGTGTGCTTGGGAAAGCCGGGTGTTCTTCCCTCCCCTGGCAAAAGGAGTGCGGAGCCGGGGGGTTGCACAGGCATCGGATCGCTACGGACAGGCTCTGCTTACGGACTGTGTCAGGGGTTAAAGCAGAGTCTCATTTTTATAAAAGTGATTTCTAACCTTGTTTTCCTGCTGGGGGAGCTGCTGTGGCCAGCACAGAAACAGAGCCACGGACTGGGATGAAGCGGCGAGGGAGAGTGCAATTTAATTTGTGTTTCCCAGCCTGTTGTTAATCTCCGATTTACCGCCGGTATTTGATTTCTGTAGCATTACTTTGTAATAAAGGGATTAGCTGGGACCACAGGTCTTCTTTTCGATGCACATCTGCTGAGGATTACTGAGAAATTTTGTAGTTAGTCAATGGGTCAAACAGGTAAAAATGAAAATATGCGTATGATTTTGTGGAAATTTGCAGGAACATTCATCTGTGATCCAGCTCTTGCTCTCCTGGACTGTTCAGAATCCCCTGGTGCCTGTCTCAGGTGTGTCCCACGCCCCTGCTGCCAGGGTTAGAGCCCAGAGCCATAAAGCAGGAGCTGAAAGAGTCTGCTGCTGGTCCCCCCCCATCATCCTTTCTCCAGGGAGCATCAGCTCTGTAACCTCAGCCTGCCCACCTCACTCTGGTCACTTGCTACAGCCACAATCCTTAGGAAACACCATTTCATCCCCACATGCACCAGCCTGAGAGGTCACGCAGGGTGATGGTCTTATGTTGGGGAAAGGCACCCGGGGTTCTCTGGCCACACAGGGTCTCATGATGGGTCTGCAGGCACTGGGAGCAGTTTTGGCATCATTCAGTGGTGGGTTGGTGGGCACTGGGGTGGGCAGCCAGTGGTGTTTTTGGCCAGCAGTGCAGTCAGAAGGCCCTCTGGGCAGCGTGTAAACTCCCTACAAAGCATAGTTTGAATTTTTCCTGCGCTCATCAGTGACAACAGAGGTTAATACAATATTAGCAGGTCAACCTGAATATGAATAAGTCAGACATCCCTAATAAATGCCTGCTAACTGAAAACATGGACAAATTAGCACATGCTCCATTGCCTTCTAATGATGTGCTTTCTCTGGTCTGGGCTTCCCCGTGGGTGCTGGGAGCCGGCTGTGCTGAGAGTTCCACGGAGTAGGACTGGCCACCTCCCTCACCGCCACCTTGTCCTTCGGAGAGCCCTCAGTTGGCCTATGCACCCACCCTTCGTGGTGGTCCCTGGCCCAGCCTGAGCCACCAGGAGAGAGAGTCCATGAGCAGAGATAATTGATTTATTAGTAACAGGATACAGGGCAAAGAGCCAGGATCAAGTAACGATCCAATTAAAGACTTGTGGGTGCGTTCATATCAGTGAGCCCTGTGTCAATTGGTTATTTAAACACACGGGGAATCACGTCCTGTGATTATTAAAGGGCCTGAAATTGTGTTGCATTAATGACAACAATAAACATTGTGAATACTCATTTCTTTAAGGAAGTGATTCTGTGAGTTGTGAAATCTGTGCTGGAGCTGCAATGCTGGAGGATATGAATATGGATCAGTGGGATTATTACACACACCAGCACCAAGGGACAAAATTAGAGTGCTTAAAATTCTCCACAAAGACAAAATGTAGAATATGAAAACTTTTGTAATCATTTATAATAATGAAATTTTGATTAGAAAGCTGGGATCATGCATAAGTTAGTGCAACAGCCCTCTGGGCCAAACAGCGTAGATTTGCTGGATGCAGTTGAAAACTTTCCAGTTTTGCAGCGGCAGCCGGGGGGAAGCCTGCGATGGAGCTGGGCAGGAGGGGCTGGAGGCACAAAATGAGCTGACCTGGAGGAGGCAGCAGCAGCCCCAAACAGGGTCCGAACGTGCAGGGAAAGGAAACCTGCCTTCTATGTTTTCTGCTCTTACGTAGTGGGGAGAACAGTATATAAATTATTTAAGCAGGCAGAAGATAATTAACTTTAATCAATCTGGGTTCTGCCCAGGTTATAGCTCTGCAGCACCATTAATCTTACTAATTACTTAATAATACTAATACAGTTTTCAAGGAGTTCAACAATGCGCTCCGTGAATCCAGCATTGAGTAATAGATGCAAAATGATTGATTCTGGGCTGAAAAGCCCTTCCCTACTACAAAGCTGACCATTTTATTAATCAAATTATCACTTTTAGGATGTTCAAGAAGTAGCAGTTCAGTCTCAGAGGGAAATTTTTTCATTACACTGATGAGTTATTCTGGGATTGTGTTAGAGAGTTATTTCAGGTTAGACTGAATTTGCAGTATCTCTGATAAACAGTTATTTAGCTCATCAGGTGAACATCGAGGCTAAAAGCACTGTTGTGATTGATGGAGCTTGTGTCCAGCTCTGTGATGATTCCCCCAGCAGCAGGTTTGGGCAAGATCCATCCAGGGGTCTGTCCTGTGACACTTTCCGTCCCTTTGATGGTTCCCCTGCACGTGCCGGGCTCTGTTTGGTGTTGCCCATCCCGGAGAGGGCTCTGGAGCACCCGTGGCTGTGGGTGCAGCTCCCCGCAGGGCGCAGAGTAGGGAAGGTGCCTGGCCAGGCTGAATGAGCTCCCCAGCAAACACCAGCTGTTGTTTCTAGAGCACCAGACAACTCAGCTGGTTATTTTCCAGTCATGCCACTGTGCAAGTCACAGAAACTTGGGGAAATGAAAAGGTGCGAAAGCGTTATTGATTAATTACTTAGTCATCCCCAAACGATTATTGAGCATGGCTGTGACTTTGACAAATGACTCCTCAATTCTTGTGACTGATGTGCAATTTGATTAATGCAGTTTTGCGATGCTCCTGTCAGAGGTTGACACGGAGTCTGGTTCCAGTGCCTTGGAAAAGGCAGCGGTGTCATGTTTTCAGTAATTGATGGCATTTGAAAGTGGTTAGCCAAAAAATAATTAAGCGGTGTGATATTTTGTTTGAAAGGAACACTGGGTTAATAAGTTGAGCTGAAGGTGGAATGTCAGCTCCGTACGGTAACACTGACGAGAGAGCTGGTGCCGTTGCCACGCAGGGGGTGTCTGCACCCATCTGTCATCAGTGTGGTCCCCACTCGAGATCGATGCGGCTGGGGCTGAGGCAGCGCTCAGGGCTTTGCCCGCACGAGCGTTCACCCTGTGGAGCCCTGTCCCCAGGCAGAACCCCTGCCACCCTTCAGCCCCTGTCTGTCTCTGTCTGGATGGGTACTGGTCCCGGGAGGAGGCGTGTGTGCACTGTGGCTCTGCAGGGTCTCCTTAATATTTGGTTATCACCTGCCCTGCCCCTTCTTTTGGAATGAGAGGCGGTGCACAGCAGAGTACAGGAGGCATCAGCAGAGCAGACCTCTCACTTCCACAAAGAAATGCTGTTAAAATCCTCTGCAAGAAATTGGAAGATGAGCCCCCTGCGGCCGCGGCGCCTGGCAGCCCAGCTTGCAGCATCACTCCGTTTATCTGTAAATCCTATGGGGTTTGCCATGGAAGAGCAGGACGGTGGGGCCAGGGGAGGATGGGCTCTCTCTAACAAATAGCGTCGGGGATAACAGGGAATGTTAGATGCTGCAAAAGGCCATTCTTGTAGACCAGAAGGCAAGTGGCCTCATAAAGAAGGATTTCACACTATTTAAACAATAAAATCCCTGCTGACAGCCTGGGAAAAATAGCCTTTTACTGTGAAAAAGCTGTGATTTGAAAATAGTGACTGCCAGGCACCGTCCTGGTAAAGGCTCCTTGCAAAGGTAAAAGCCAGATGTGCTGCTCCCAGGGTTCCATCATGAGGTGTGAGGGTTGGAGGACAAAGCCCCCTCACTGGGAGGGGTGATGATGCAGTTACCTCTTTGTAGTCCATATTCCTAGGAATGTCCATCTCTCCTCCACTGACCAGTGGCTCTGCTTGTTTTCTCTCCACAGTAATCAATAATTTGCTTTTTAAACCACCTTTCTGCTCCACCTGGAGCCCTTTCGCTCTGGTTCCGCTCAGCACTCCATTTACAACATTCCATGTTTCACAAGCCATGTGCTTTGTGTTTTTCCCACCGAGTCCACATGGAAAGAGTTTTTCCTGCTGCTCGTGTTCATCACTGGGTTGCTGACAATGTGCTGGTGTGGCAACCTGCTCCGGTGGGAGCTGCTCCTGCACCTCTGAGTCCTTTCTGTCAGTGCCTTCTCCACCTGACAACTTATCTGGAGAGCTGACACCCCAGAATTCTGCCTGGAGCCCGCAAGTGGCGATGGGGAACCAGGAGTCTTAAAGGTTGCTAACCTTGTAATGAATATTTTAGCTGCTTTCCTGGAATAAATTCTGTTTTAATGAAATAAACTGTAACCAGTGGCCGCATGCAACATGAGAGCAGGGATGGAGTTTACCTTGTACGGTAACATCCCAGTGGTGAATTTTTAAAGAAATGCTGCGTTTGAGACAGAGGGAACTCCGGTTGTCAGAGGCTCTCCCCTGCATCACATCCAAAGGTAACACGGCTGCCAGGCTTCCTCTGCGGTGGGACCTGGAGATGGGCCACCAGATGTTGGGAATGAAATAGAACAAGCAAATCTGCCTCTTGAAAAGTAAGCCCCTGTTTTTTGGGGTTGGGCCATGGGACTTGGCACCAGCTTCCCTTTTCTTTTAATCAGTATTTGTGCTGGTTTTAATTAGTTTTGATTGCAGTTTACAAATGTAAATGTGTTTCCCATGACATCTCCCTCACCTCCTGGGAATATGAAATGAGTGTTTAGTGTAACAGCATCTGAGTTATGCACAGGAAGGAAAACAAACAGAAAAGCTCCATGTACACCCACGGCAGTGGTGCGGTTTCTGGTGATCTCCACCTCAGCTAAATAGAAAGAGAAGATCCTCGGGAGGAGAAGGGAAACCTGTCTTGGTGGCCTCTCAAAGCAATGTCTGATGCTCTGAGGAAAGGTCCGAGGACTGTCCCTTTGCCAACATGAAGTCCACAGGAGCTGTCTGTCCCATCATGCTCAGGAGGAGGAACCATGGCCATGCCACACTGTGGGGACAAAAGGAAGGTGTCCTGCAGGCAGGGGAGCCGTGCCACCAACAGTAACACCGGGGACACCGAGCTTAGCCCTTGCAGTGAGCTGGGAGATCTCTGGTCTCCATCAGATGAAGGAAAGCTTCTTGCTAGGAGGTTAATGTACTTGATTCACCACCCACAGGGACATCATCTTCCTTATTAGTGTTTGCCATTTTACAGTTTAATTAAGGTCGCCCAGTGGGCCTGTAAATGACATCTTAATTAATAGCCTGCGGTATCTGCCAGTGCCAGCTGGGTTGCAGAGCCAGTACCCCAGGAAGAGGGAGCAGGAGCAGAGACGTGAGGCAGACCTGCAGGTACCCGTCTTCCAGGAGCAGACGGTGCATACCTGGGACCAACTGGATGCCCATGGACATGAGCGACACGGGGCCAGTGTCTCAGTGCCCATGGGGCACGGTGAGGGCTGAGCTCCTGGGAGTGCTGCCTGGCTCCTCACCCTGAGGGCACCCCCTCCCAGATTTACAGCCATGAGGTAATGCAGATGCCACCTCCTCAGCCTACCAACTGGGGTGTGCGATCCAACGATGTGCTTGCGGCTCAGCAGCATACCCGGGCCCGTTTCTGGTGATTTATGATTCAGCTCTGTGACTTATTTCAGAGTCAGACACAGTTCAGAGCCAACCTATAACTCAGACCCATCGTGTATTTATCAGTGGGTAACTCAGGGGTAACTTCAGAATTAATTGTGTTACTTATGAAGTTGCTGACATGACTTATAAATTGTCACACGGTCAATAAATCAGTGAGACACCTGAGATATTCATCATATTTTTTTTTCAGTCAGAAACTTCATACGCCTTATAAATCAGGCATAAGACCAGCTTATTGTACATCAAACTCTCACTTGGGGAAACAGCTTTTTGGGGAGAATATCTGTCCCAAACTGCTTTCTAGGGTTAAAGAAAATATGAGGACAAACAGAAGTGAAACATGTGAAGGAAAAGCCCCAATCGCCATCCCATCCCACAGCGTCTGTGCTGACAGAGCCTGGCTGGGAGCTGTGTTCAGCGTGCTGAACTCTCACGGTGGTTATCGGTGTACAAGGGTTGAACTGAAGGGGCCAAGGCAGAGCGGTTTGGGTCAATGCAGGGCAAGGCCTTGTGTCCGAACCTAAGGCATAAGCCATCCCCAGAGAGTGGAGATGACCTTTACGTTTCTCAGGGTTGCACACAAAATACATCCTTTCTGTTTTGTGCTCGTTTAAAGTGTGTACAACATAACAGTCTCAAGTTGTGCGGGGGAAGTTTAGATTGGGCATTAGGAAAACTTTCTTCCTTGAAAGGATTGCCCAGGTCTGGCCCAAGCTACCCCAGACAGGGGTGGAATCCCCATCCCTGGAGGGATTGAGAAGCCATGGGGCTGTGGTGCTGAGGGACATGGCTTCATGATAACCTGGAAGTGCTGGGGGAACATTTGGACTCCATGAGTTTCAAGGTCTCTTCTGACCAAAACAATTCTATGTTCTATAAACAGAAACACATAAGGGCTGAGGTTTCTCTGGTGTAGGACAAAGGGTTTAAGGAGTTGCAAGGGCTCGTGGGGACACTCGGGTCGACCCTCCAGAGCCTGCTGCGGCCTGGGAGCTCAGTTGCGCTGCCTGCTTCTGTCACTGGTGTCAGCCCCCTGCTCAGAAAGTGTAACAAATATGCGCTTAATGACAACAATCAATACATTTGATGAAGAATTGGATTTTATTTAATGTGCAATTCACTTAGAGCCTGACACATCTATTTAGATTTATTAAAGCAGTTCTTGTACATTGACTCAGTGATGATTGATTCCTTGAAATACCTTTTAGTGGGGCTTTAAAATCCCAGCAAGATAGACATTTTCTATATCCTGCATTTAAACTGCTACAAATGTAACATGTTCTTATCAGTAGGTGTCCCTTTAGAATACAGAATCACCCTATTTTTGTTCTATATAAAATGCACGGAAGAGATTATTCAGGACATATTTAAAGGATGGGGGTTTTTAATGAATCTGTGGGCAATTTACCATAAATTACACATGGAAATATAAAATCTAATCAACTAGTTGCATAAGCATAGCCATATGCACAGGAGTTTTACTCCTGAAAAAAAAAAAAAAAGGCAAATTAAATGAATACATTGGAGATGATTTGAATACATCAAGCAGGTTTTTAAAGTCTTTCCCTAAGAAGCGCAGCCCTGCACAAAGCCCTGTCACTAATATAATGGGAATAGTTGCCAGTAAATATTTACATTAGCAGCTTTTGAAGGGAAAACAAAACTCCAGGCAAAACATCTAAGGTTCTGCCAGACACGGCTCCGAGAGTCGCTTCTCCCTTGCCGTTCTCCCCAGCGGAGCGGGATCCTTGGGCAGCTCTGCCCAGCTCCCTGTGCTGGGACACCCTGGAAATCCAGGTCTCCATGCCCCAGACTGAGATACTGTCTTTAAATACTTTTGTTCCGAATCGCTCTTACCCTGTGCCGTGCACCCAAACCGGAGGCCTTCAACTCGATTTCCCCTGTGTAAAGGGCCTGGTGAGGGGCAGCGGCCGCCTTTCCACAGCTGGGGAGCTGCCACCTCTGTGCTGCTGGGGACTGAGCCTGCCCCAAGCCCTTGACCCGACTCTCTTGGCGACAGTGGCCTTGGGAGAGCGGCCCCAGGCGGAGAGCAGAGAAGCTGAGTTACCCCAGTCGCTCTGCTGGCACCCAGCTCGTGCAGCGATGGGACACGGCTGCACAGCCCTGGCGTCATGAACCGGTACAGGCCTCGTGCTGGCGTCCACAGCCAGAGCTGGGACTGGAGGCACCCCAAGTTTTTCATCAGCTCTGCCCCAGCAGAGTGCACGATGGTGCTTCTGCTCCTTCCCCGTGGGAAGGTGAGGGCTCGCTACCGCAGCGACTCTCAGTGCCATGAAAGCTTCCTGTTTAGCAGCTGACATCAACCAGAGAAGAAACGAATGCTTGCGGGCAGTGGATAAAAAAGGCAAAGCTGCAGCTGGAGCAGATTCATGAGATGCAAATATTGACAGCAAAGTTTTTGCAGCACACTGAGCTCCCCAGTGCCACGCCGGGGACTCCTTACAGCCGAGTCTCATCTTCTGCTGGCAGCCCAGGTGAGCAGCCGTCTCCAGCTCCAGCTATCAGCATGGCTTGCTTAGGGGTAGAAAAAAGGTCTGATGATAACTTAAAAAACCCCAGAAGCCTTGACTCTGCAGTGATGTGCTGGTTGGTTTCTATGGGAACAGGCTGAACTGGTTGATGAGAAAACCATGTGCAGAAGAGGCAGGAGAAGCAGTGAGTAGTGCTGCTGATGCAGAGATTAATTGGTGTGACTCAGGCTGGGCTTTTATATAATTTGCAGCCATCCCAGAAGGTGCCTCAGTGCCTGAGTTGGGCTGTAATGAGGAGATGTTCACAGGAGAACAATCTCGTCACTTGTTGCAACGACTGTAGCTCCTTTAAAGAAAAATGGAGAGGGTGATTTATTTTTGTCTGCTGGTTTCTAAATCACCTGTAACTTCACAGGCAAAGCTCGCCGCTGAGGCACGGGGAGCGTCTGCTGCCAGTGGGAAGGCAAGAGGTTGTTCCCCCCTCCTTACCCTTTGTTTCACCAGAGGTTAAAAATGTTGGGTTTCTTCCATGTGGGAGAGTCTGCCCAGCTGTGGCAAGGACCTAGACAAGCCATGGGAGTGCTGTGTCCCAGTCCTGGTAGGGTGTCATGTGCCACAAACCCACCCATCTTCCCTAAAAAAGATCCCTGGGCTAAAAACCTCCCTGCACAGGGAGCACGGGGATGCCCTGGCATCACATTGGGCAGACTGAAATCACTTCCAGTGGGTGGGTGGGAGGCAGCCCTGGTGTTTTAAATGTCTTCGTTTGTCAGGGTCCAAGGAGAGGCTGGGCTGGCCAGAGCTGACACCCACTGGCCTCCACATCTCCTTTGGTGAAGGCAAAGCTGCTGCCGGGCTCCGTGTTGGTGCCTTTCCCAGCCCTTTTGGCACACGGGTATTGCAGCTTTGGAGGCACTTCTCAGGCTGGTGGATGGGCTGGGAGGGAGGTGGAATATTTGCAAAGTGTGTGGAATACGCTCCACTTCAGTCGTTTAGAAATAACAAGTACAGCGACAGCCTCGCTTGAAAAGAAAACACATTTGAAAACTAAAATTAGACCTAAAGCCGAAAGATAAACTCTGTTGTAAGCACTTGTAAGAAAGAGTTTAAGAAAAGGATTAAAAGGGATTTGTTGGGTCTCTGAGACAGAGAAGCTTGATCAGTAAATCTGATTATCAGCTCTGCATAGCACTCAGTGATTTAAAACGCCAAAAGGCTGATGCTGGAAATAAGGTGGATTTTGAGAGGCACGGCCCTCATCCCCATGGCACTGGTGGTCACCAAGGCTGGAGCCACGTATGGAGGATGCTGGAGGGGGTGACAGCCCCGCACACCCCAGGTCCCAGCCAAGCAGCTGAACCGGTGGCGTGTTCCTGTCCCTGGCATTAGCTGATGGGGAGGTGAGATGTTCGTCCTCCTCCTAATGAATGATGCGCAATGCAAATCAGGAGATATTACTTATGTGTCAGCGGCTGTTGAATTATTCAATGGTGAAAAAATCACCGGGGACCAGCCAGAGGAAAGCGCAATAAGCAATTAACTGCCTTTCTTGGTGCTGCCTGCCTCTCATTAGTCTGGGTTTGTGAAATCAATACCTGTTCCGAGGGATGTGTTTGGCTCAGAGGGGGAGCAGAGCCTGTGAGCCGTGCTGAGCACTGGGCGCTCCCGCTGGTGGTTCCTGGGGAGTGGAAGAGGATTTCTGTTTGTCCCTCGATGTCTTTCTTTGACTGGTTCTTCCAGTATTTTTAGGGAGTGCTTTTTGTTGTGTTTTTTTTAAAAGGGTTTCTGGCTTCTGCCACGCTGGCCAGAGCAATCCTGTTCAGCAGATGGTGTGCACTGCCTTCCTCACTGCTCCCTTGCAACCTCTCCCCTCTGACCCTGCCCCAGAGCCAGCTCCAGTGCTACATGGGGGTGTCCAAGCCATGAGCCCTGCACAGGCTGTGAGGCTCAGCCACTCTTGTCCTGCCGAAGCAAAGCAGGAGAGAGCTCTGCCCTGGGCCGGAGGGAACCTCACAAGCCCGGTCACTTCCCACTGTCGTCTCTGCTCCCTGCAAGTCTTTGAGGAAACTCATCAAACTGCTTCTTAGAAGTTCAGTGGATTTTGTTTCTTCCACTGCTGTCAGAAGGGGTTTACAGTCCAGCCCCAGACACTGTGAGATTAGAAACCTTCTTGTAATTTCCATCTTAAATTTATTTATTCCTCAGTTCCTACCTTGTTATGCCTCTGCTAAGATGGTCCTTTCCATTGGAGCTCTCCTCTGCCCTAGATACCCTCATCCTCCCTGACTCTTGCTCCCTCTTTGCAGCAGCGATGCCAGGGCCAGCGGGCAGAGCCCTGCCCAAGTGTCACCCACCTGGGCACCGCCTCCGTCAACATCACCGTCCCATGGGGCCCCCTGAGCTTGCTCAGCCCTGGGGACTCCCTGCCCCAGAAAGATGAAATACGGACCCTTGGGCTCAGGCTAATCGATAGCAGCACATCACATCACTGTTTTCAATGTCTCGGTGTTGTTTTTTTCCTTTTCACAAAGATAAATGTTTCTCATGAGCTGGTTAAACATTTGTGATCAACAGAAGACTATTTTTAATTAAATTTACATACCAAAAATTGGTTACAATTACAACAATTAGCTTGGTATGGAAATTGGGTGTGTGGAGAGGATAAAAATGTTCTTGAAAAGAAAAGGACAGAAAATTCACAATCACACTTACAGGAATAATCTCCTTAAATTTGTCACTTTGACTTCAATCCTGTGCTTCTAATGTATGCTCTACACCCCAAGGGTTTAGCTCGCTTGCTGAGTGATGCTACATATGCACATGTTTGCAGGATAAAAAAAGTCACAGCTGCAGGAAATGTTTGAAGCCCCTCTTCGGTTGCTTGGTGGCTCAGCCCCAGGCTGAGCTGGGACCCCTTTGTCCCAACATGCCTGTCTTTGGGTCACAGCGGGAGCAGCACCAGGCTGGCGGTGGTGGGAGGAAACCTTTCTCTTCTCCTGGCCTCAACTGAGTACCTTTGAATAAATCCTTTACCCGGTGTCCAGCCCTCACCCTCAGCAGCAGAGCTGGGCACTCTCCTGATGGTCGAAAGACAAATACCTTTTGTCCAGTATCCATTTGAGCTCCATCTTCTCCGAGCCCAGCTTTCGCCCATTCCCTGGGTGAGTTAATAAGGGGAAGCTATTTGAATAAAAATCAATAAAAATAGCTTTTAGAGTGGCAGTGCTGTCTGACAGGCTGGGGGGAAGTGGGAATAGGGAAGCTAAGACCCTTCCCAGCCCATCTGGGCTTGGTGGGGAGGGAGAGGACTCGGTTGCCATGACTGAGGCTGGGTTGCAGGGGACGTCCTCGGTGTCCGCGGTGCTGGGCTCATGGCCAGGGCAGAATGTCCCAGGCACGGCCCAAAGCCTCCTACGCTCCCAGCGTGGCCTCTGTGCAGCCAAACGGTGCTTAGAACTTACATCGCACTCAGAGCAACTGTAGCCTGAACAAAATTACTCTTAAAAAATGCAAATGAACTGCAGTTTCTTTTCATTTTTCCCCTTTAACTGCAGTTATTCTGTCACTGGTGAATTTATGTGGTTTGGCGGCAGGTTTTAATTGCTGTTTGCATACGCGGCGGTGTTACATCCGAGCACTAAAAGCGTATTTCCATTTCACATCCCAATATGAACGACTGCAGAAAAATTAGTGGTATGTGTGTTTTGATACGAGCTACATCTTCATCTGTCCTTATGGCTGCTGAGTAGAAAGAACGGAGTATATTTGTTTTAAGCACTGTGTAAAATACCCGGTGCAGCAGAAAGGAAAACAACGCCAAGTCAGAGGCCGCGCAGGACAGGGGCGCTCTGTTTGACTTTGTGGCTGGAAGAAAGCACAACAAAGACTTGTGTCACTCAGGTGGGATGAGATGACCGTCCCCACGCTGGCCAGGGTGGCAGGGCTGGCACTGGACACTGAACGTGTGTTTCCTCTCCAGCTCCGCACACCAGCCAGGTGCCTTTCTTCCCTTCTTTTTTCTTTTCCCTTTTCTTCCCTCTTTCTGACTCCCCGGTTGATCAATTATTTAATACATTCCATCCCAGTGCAGAGCTCCCTGAAGTGAGTTGTTTTAAATTAAATACATTTCTCTTTGAATCAACTTGAGTCCCTGGGAAATTTTTAGCTCTGCAAATGAGCTCATTTGAATTTTTGAGGTGTACCTGAAGCTTGCCTCTGTGTTTTTGTTTTATTTTTATTATTTCAAATCTCATTCCACTTTGTTGCAGGTTCAATCTTTTCCCTGCAGCAGTGCCCTGTGCACTGACTTATCTGAATAATTTCAAAAACAGCATATTAAAGGGCCCGACATGAAATTTCCTTAGAGAATTGATGTGGGTTAACCGTCTGTATCTTATTGTGCTGGCTTGTTTGGAAGGCTTCTAGCAATCATCCATTATAGTTATAAGGCTGAATAATGACTACAGTTACACTAGGAAAAAAAAGGGGAAAAAAGAAAAGCATTTTCTAGTAATAACTGCACTGGGGCATTTAAAACACTATTGGCTGCACACTTTCCAGGCACCTTATTCCCTTAATAAAATTCACATCCCTCGTATGAGCTCGGCTTTCCCTAATCCTCTAAATGTGTTTGGAGGAGACAAAAAAAATAAATGTACATCACACCACAGATGGGCGCTCTGCTGCAACTCTGCTCTGATCCCAGCACCGTCAGGCAGCTCCCTGGACCCCCAGCACCTATCTGGAGGGCTGGGAGTAGGAGCAGCATCCCCAGCCCCAGAGCAGCCCTCAGATGGTGCCCCAGCCTCTGGGCTCTCCCAGTCCCAGCTCTGGCTCCCAGGGCGCATGGCCCTGTGTCCCCTGCCCCACATCACTTTGCTTGGGCACAGTCTCAGGGAGACAATAATTCAAGTGTTGGCTGTAGGCCGAATTTCTGGACCTCTGTGTGTGGTTTTAGCTATGGAATATCTGCGTTAGCTCCCATGGAGACCGGCTCAGGGCGGTGCGGCCAGGGAGCTATTTGGCAGCACGTGTCCCTGTGTGTTTTATTACACCCAGAACGGAAACAATCATCTCCCAGATCCGTAAGGCATGAAAATTTCCAAGCCTGGAAGCTAAGCCACTTTTCCATGCCCTGGGCAGACAGTGGGGTCTGTGTGGCACAGTCTGTACACCCCCAGCTCCTCACACCCCTCATCCATCCTCACTTCACAAAGGGGTGAGCCCCTCAGCAGTGTGATGCAAGCCTGTTATCAGAGGAATCTGTTCTTCAAAGGACAATTTTCACTGGATTTTAAAGATGGTATTGAAATAGGATATATAGTTTATATCTGGATCTGATCCTTTCTAATGCAAATGTGCAGGACTTCAAACGCCACCTGGCTCCCACTCCTCCCGCTGAAGCTTTAACCCGGTGCTGGAAACACTACTTTTGCTATTGGGGCAGTTCTGTGTGTCCTGATCATTCCCTCCTGCCCTGCAGCTCCAGGTCCTGGCACTGGGGCAGCGAAGTGGTGCCTTTGCGCTGTGGGGAGTGCTGGTGATGAACGTCACCATCTAAACCCTGCGGCTCTTGAACCCTCCCAGGCTCTTCACCTCCTCTGCTCTGCTTTTGTTAGGAAAGGTTGCTGCGCTTAAGATATCTAAGCCATGTGAGCTACCTGAGGTGACAGTAAACATTCCTAACCCCAAATCAGCAATGAAATAAGCTGGGACAATAGTGATGGGCCGGGGTTTTCCAATGAGGCTGTGAGACTCAGGCAGCTGGGGATGGGCAGAGTCTGGGTGGTGTGTGGGAGCACATCTCCTGGCTTCTCACGCTTTCCCTCTCTCCACTGCCAGAGCTTTTATGAATGGGAAAACATTTCACCTGCACTTGTGTCTCACTCCAGTGGAAATGTTTTCCAGGAATGACTCGATACCTGGTTTTTGCTGGACACACTGAGCCGCGCTGGTGGCCTGAAGCTCTGCTGCTTTTCCCTCTTCCTCACAAAAAGCAAGACAAGGGTTAACAAAAGCAAAGCCAGGCAAGTTTATGCTGAAATCCCCCCTGCAGATCCCCAAACAAAACCTGCAAAAATGCCATGAATAAATTTCTTCCTGTTTGGCTGCATTTCCAGTGTTAAATGGACTGTTTATGTGCTTTTGTTCCCAGCAGGGAGAGAGGTCTGGTGTGTTTGCAGAGGAAAGGGAGTTCATCTGCCTTCTGCTGTGGTGTTATTTCGTTTTAATCATTACTAGTTTAAAGACCCAATAATCGCGGGTAAGCTTGAGTGAGCTCTTGTCAAAGCCACTGGGCAAATAACCAGCCCTGCACTGGCAGTTCCTGGCAGGGCTGAGGAATCGTCTCCCTCTGCTCCTCCACACTGAGGAAACGTATCTTTTGATCCGCTAACAGTCACAACCCAACTGTCCAATCGAAAATTTAGAACGGGCTCATTTCTTTCAAACAAAATAATTTGCGGCTTGTTCGAAGTGTTTAAGCCAAGCCATTTCCCTGCTTATTTCCTGAATTTGCCATTTAGAGAAAAGAGCTGCCTCCTTTGTTCAACAGCATTTGTGGGCTTACTGCTGCAGCTTATTCTTGACAGAAAGAAAGACCAAAAACCAGAAAAATACCCCAAACAGGATTCTGCCTCAAAGGGAATTGCACCGTCACGCCTGCGCCGTGTTTTCTGGCAGACGTGTGACCTCCCCACGAGCGCAAGGGAGAGTAGGAGTATGAAGCTATTGGGATTAAAACAAAACAGCCTGGGGTGTTTCGCCTTCGCCCCACAGCTGGCAAAATGAGGAGGCGATGGGTAAAAGCCCCTTCTGATGCTGGTCATTTGGTGGATTTTGAGGCACCATCAGGATCTGTGCCATGGGAAGGACCATCTGCTGCCGGTGCTGCCGAGGTAGGTGGAGGCCCCGGTGCTCCCACTCCCTTGGGGCTTCTCCCCCCAGAACAGAGCATTGTTATTTCGGAGACAGCCATGGGCTTACGGTGTACGATCAGTCCTTTGGGCTAGGGATGGAAAGGACTTTGTCGTTGCTGTGGCATGTGCCACAGTTTCTCAGAGCTCGCTGCCACGTGGGCTTCCTCCTGAATAGTGAAAAACCCATTTCCCAACGAATGAAATCTGTGGTGCTTTCTCAAAATACCTAGAAAATGGAATGTAACTCATGGATAGAAAAAAATTGCCTGATGTGTCATTTTGTGAACATACTTTGGAAGAAGGAAGGAGGTTACTTTCAAATAACGAGTTGCATATTTTGATAACAGGGGCTGTTAATTAGCTCTGGGTGCTGCTGCTGGCAGACGTCAGCTGCAACAAGAGTGTGAAAACTTACACTTCTGGAAGTCTTTTAATAGGCCCTTTAATATGACACTTGGAAGGAGGGTTTGTGCAAGGAATCACAGCAGGCTCAAAGAGAATTGGCTTAAAACCGCAGGCAGGGAGGGAGGAGGGGAGAACACGGGGCTCCCGCCACGCAGGGGATGCTGGGTTGCTGGGCTGTGCACCCACAGCCGCTCTCTGGGCCCCACACTCCTGGACCATGCACAGAAAATGAGTGTGTAGTGGAGGCTAAACCCTGGGCGGTGTTCCCCAGCAAGTATTTATCCCTGCACCCATTTCCAAGTTGTCTCCCAAGGGCAGAGGCAGGAAGGCAGGGAGCGATCCTGCACGACGGGCATCTCGAGCAGGGTTTGGAGCCAGCTCCCCTTCCCTGTTCCTCACCCTCTCACTGATGAACTTGGAAGAATCCAACTGCCTTATTTATTTATTTATCAGTCAGTCATGAGCGCAGAAGATGCCTTTGAAGCTCTCTTAGTTATCTCTCCGGCTGGCAAAGGAATATTGTGCATCTTGGTATTTCATTCCTTTTGATCTCCCTGCCGTGATTTTTTGCTACCCCTGCCAAGCTGCTTGCTCAGGCCTCCATCTTTGATGTAGGTTCACAATACCCGCCACAACCCTTTGATGCTCCCGCTAATGTTGCTTTTACATTTCTCAGCAGCTGAGCGCACCGTTCCCGGTGCAGGATGGGGCTGAGCCTCTCTGAGCCCCCCTTGCTGGCACCCGCGGTTACACCCCAGTGCAGGAGTCTAGTCTGGACCAGTTGTTGCTGCACACACACAGCAGGGGCACTGGTGAGCAAAGCGGAAAATGACTCGGTATTAGCACATGCAGCCCTGAATTCCCTCCCAGCCCTCCACCCTCCACCAGCCTTTGGCTGCTATTGCCCAAAGACACACAGAAAATGTCCCCTGGGCGATGTCAGGTACCAGGGGACGCTGTCCCAGGGTGACAACTGATAACCACTCCCTGGCACTAGCTACGCAGGGCTGCACCCCAGGATTCCAAAAACGGGACCTTCAACATCCCTGGAACACAAGTGCTCAGCTTTTTGCCCAAGTGCTAAAGGGGAGCAGGACCAGGAGTCTTTATTCAATGTTAAAATCGCAGCCCCCTGGCTTGCTCTGTGCTAACTGTTGCCACCATGGAGCTAGGGTGGGGGGGATGTGTGTGTGTGTGTCACTTCTCCTCCTGTACAAACAGCCATTAAATGTCACCTGAGGAGCCCAGAGCAACCAGCTGCCTGCTCTTTAACGCAAAGTGTGTCCTGCTGGGCCAGCCAGAGATTGATTCCACTGCCTCGCATCAATATTTTAATTAGGCCTGTGTTTTCCAGGTTAGGTAAACTCCAGAGGCGAGCAGTCCTGGGAAGGAGCTTCCCATCTTTACTGGGGAGATACCAATCAGCTGGGTGTCGGCAGAGCCCCCAGCCCATCCCAGGGTTCCCAGCCCACCACACCCAGGCCAAGGCTTTAAAGGGCTGGGGCAGAGGGTGCTGGGCTCAGGGTGTCTCTGCAGCTTGTGGTCAGCAGAAATGGCCTCCGAGGAGAGCGAGTTGCCTGCAGCGGTGACCCTGTGAGTATGGAGGGTGGGAGGGGAGCTGGGAGCTCACGGCCGGGAGCTGAGGGTGATGTTCGGACAATGCCCATGTCCCAGCTTCACAGCTCTCCCCAGCATCTCATTCCACTGCCTGCCAGTGTGTTCATGCTTCAGCCAGTGCTTCCTGCTTCACCTGGCTGGGCTCAGGTGGAGCTTCTGGTGTGATAAATTCTCTGGTAGTCCCTGCCCAGCTCCTGCAGCCCTTGTCCCAGCCCATGCTGGGTTGTTGTGGTGACTTTGTGACATCTACCAAGGTCATAAACAGCTATTCAAGAAACCAAAAAATACTCAAATAGGCCCATGAAAGATTGAATTTATTTTTTTTTCAATCTAAGGCAATGAGTTTCTTAAGATAATGTAGAGGGGAAAAACTCAGTGGGGGTGAGAAGGTGGGCGTGGCAGAAGCTGCCGTGCCCCCATGGGACCCTCTCCAGTGCTTTGGACCTGACGTGTTTTCAGGGCTTTGCTACAGATGATGTGCTGAGAAAGACCAAAGCAGGGGAGTCTGGCATATGAGATTGTACATGATAACTTCACAAAATTCGCTTCCTCCCAGTGGAGAAGTAGCACTGAAGGAGGAGGAAGGCAGAAGGGGGAAGGTTATAAGTTATCAGAGAGAACTGCTTTGAAGAAAAGTGTGAGTTTCCTCTCCAGAGGACTAAGCAGCACATTACATTGTAACCTGATTAACACAGGCCTCCTTACAAATGCGTCTGGAAATGGCTTTGAACTTTTGCACGAAGCATGATCAGCATACCCTGCACAACCGAAAGGGACAGGAGATCACCAGCTGGGGAGTACTTAGGCAGGAATTTAATTCCCCTGAAGGGAGGTTTAAGACGTTTCTCTGAGATAAAGGTTTGTTATCTGGCCCTTTTCCTGAACTCTCCAGGGCCAGCCAGTATTGGCAGGGCGTGGGAAGGGTGTGCAAGACATTGGTTCAAGTACCCACCAGGTACCTCTTCTCTATTTGCCATAGCCTGTATTTTGACTCAAATGTGCCTTCCAGAGACACATCCTACTTACCAGATCTGCACCATTTCCCTCCCTTCAGTTCGCTTCATTTGTTTAGTACATTTACCTCGTGAAAGCTGGAGTGGGAAACTCGCGTCATCACTCAACTGCAGGGGCTGGGACTTTGGGGGGAAAAAAAAAACACAACAGCAAAACTGAGAACAGCATTTTGAAAAGTGTTAGCACTGTGAGGAGGCTTGAAAAGGAGAACTTAGAGGCTTTTGTCAGTTCTCCCTCGCCCTTCCCTGTCACCGAGGAAGCCATGTGCCGACGCTGTGCGGGGGAAGGACGAGCCAGGTACCACGAAGCACCCCAGCCTGATGCCAGCCTTGCCGCAAATGAGCAGTACCAGCAGCTCCTCAGACTCCTGCATCGTGGGTGTTGGGCAGTCCCAGGGGAACAATCCCTTCCAAATAAATCAGACATTCTTTGTGCTTCACGCAGAGCAGTGTCAGCACATCAAGGGCACTGCTGACCCTACAAACAGGCACTGAGCATGCTTGGGTTATTATTACTTCTACCATTACTTTGCTTTCCCAGTGCTGCTCCTATTTAAAACCCTGAATCAACATCAGAGGTTCATGCTATGCCAAGACACTCCATGTGAGTCACCGGGCTCCTCTGGGCTGTCTGTTACTGGCCTCCCTCTGTGAAACCATCCCTATGACTGCTGCTTTTCAAGCTCTCCCCTGTGAGGGGCTCAGGCAGCTGGTCTTTAGCTGTCACTTAGAAAATTGTTGTGCTGGATTTGTGAAGTTGGGCTGGAGCTTTGCATCGGTATTGTTCTTGGTCCAAAAAGCCCTGTCTGCCTTCAGGCTGGAGAAGGCTGGCTGGGACTCAGTCATGCAGGATGGGAAATAGAGATAAGCCTGGGCCGCACTCTGTGAGATGGGCATTAGGCAGAAATGGTTAATAAACACTCGTGCTGTGCTGTTCAAAGACCGGGCAGCAGCACCATGCTTACACATGCTGCTCCCCTTGCACATCTTCAAAAGTGAGAGGGCATCAGGGCTGTAGATCACGTAAAACTAGCGGTGTGAGCCTCTGTCAGGCCAAACAGAAGCAGTTAATCCTGCAGAAGTGACAGGTTGTTGCCTTAACAGGTCAGATGATAACTGCAAATCTCACCAGGAGACGGACTTCCAGCACGGCTCCCTCGGGTGCTCAGGGCCTTGCTCAAAGGCCAGGCAGATTGCAGGAAGGTTTGCTGAGATGCCAGGGCTCTGGCTTGAGGACAGAGTTTCCACCCAGCGCTTCTGATGGGGACACACTGGGACAGGGTCTCAGCTCATCCCACTGGAGCCTGTGGGAGCCCATGTTCCCAGCTGCTCGCAGCCCAGATGGAGGATGCAGCGTCACCAGCAGCCGGTGCCTGGCAGCTGCCTGACCAGTGGCCGGCTGGCCTCAGACCTCCTGGCATCCACAGGGCATGTCAGGTCACACAGCTGAGCAGGCTACACCGGCAGCTCTGGGAAGGCACAGAGTTTCCATTTGTCATTTTAACCAACAAAAACAGAGTTTTTCTTCAAATACAGTATTACAAGTTATTCATTTTAATTTGCTACATCCTTGAAGGTGAATTTAATACCATTCATACATTTTCATTTATAAATTTGTCAGTAATAAGAGTGTTGGCACATGGGAGAGAGTAACTGCATAATTGCAACTTACACGCTTGTCTTACTGAAAAACTGCTAGCTCAGGCATCGGCTGCGCCTGTGCGGCATGCATGAAATTGCAAATAGAATTTAATTTGCCCTTGTATCCTGTAGGATCAGCTTAAAATGATTAATGCAGGAGAGAATGTTGTCAAGATTTTATTCATTACAATCTCGGAGGACTGCAGTGCAAAACCATCATGTATAACATGATAATGTCTAATATGCAGCTTTCTGAACCGCTTTCTTGTGGCAAACAATCGTATTTCTGCTCCTTAACTCTGGTGCTGAGACAAGCGGGATTCGTCCCCCGCATGTTGCCATGTTCTCTTGTACAACTGGAAATGTAATTGGTTTAAATCTAGAACACTGAGGGCTGGTGTCTAGCACAGGCAACATCCCTGGAACCAGAGGTGTCACTGGCAGGAGCATGGCCTCACCTGCTGCCGTGCTGGCTGCGAAGAGACCAGGCTCTGAGAAGGGACAGTCCAAAAGTTCAGATTTTATATCTTGCTCAGACCAGGTGTCGAGGTGCCGCACAAGGTGTGGGAGACGGGACTGGACAAACCCCAACTGGTAACGCTCTGCCAGGGCAGCGCCATCAGTGTCGTCCTCTGCTACTCGGGGCTGATTTGTCCCAGTGTGTTTGTTGTTGGCAAGACTGCGAGTTTTTGCTAAAGGCTTCTAAAGAGGGACAATCTCTTCTGATGAAACTTCTCTTCCCACAGCTGACAAGTAGCCAGTAAGAAAAATACCTTTCTGCTCCGTTGGCACTGGGCTAATTGGCTTAACATGGTGAGAGTAATTATTGGATTGTTCTCTTTTAAAAATCATTTTAGTGATGGGTTTGTGAGGAGGTTATGGCTTAGAAACTGTTTAATCAGAACAGTAATTGAGGAATGAAATATGGGTTGTGATTATGTTATAGAAATGGATTGTCTGGTAATTATATTAATACAGCAGAATTACTGGAGATCCCATGTAAACTGCGGCTGAGACCGTTCCTGTCTCAGAGGAGTGTTCCCTCCTGCCTCAAAGTTAATCACTGCATTATTAAAATGACACATGGCTCTTCTAGTCCCCTGAGTGAGAGGCAAATGTCCTTTTTCCTTGGCCCTAAATCCTTTTTCACCTTTTGATCTCATGTTGGCCGATCCAGCACCAGCTGTTGGAGCAAAAGGCCTGGCAAAACTGCAAGAATCGCATCCTTTCCTCCGGCTGCACCGCCTCGTGCGCCATCCCTGGGCGGGCGGGTCCATCCCCCTGGCTGGGATGCGTGGTTTATACCCTGACGCTGCAGGTTAGGGGATGCTCATGGAGCAGGTTTTACTGATGTAACTACAGAAGCTGCTGAGCTAAGTGAGCGTTCCCAGCACAACGCAGACACCTCAGCTCAGATCTCCAGCCTGCGCTTTGCTGCTGGTGCACGTGGCAGCTACTGGCTCTCTCAGGGCTGGGGCTAGCAGAGCAGCATCCCCTGCAGCAAAGCTGCCCGTCACCAGGGTGGGAAGTTCCTCTAGATGCAGGGTTTTCGTGGAAGAACAGGCACCCATAGACTGTGCGTCGGGGACATCAAGCAATGACAACTAGATGGTTACGGCGTAAGGCAGTGGCCCCTCTCTGAGCAATCTGGGCAGCCCAGCCGTGCCTCCTGTGGCCAGGGCTCTGCTGGTCCACCCTGAAATGGTCATGAGATGAGGGCACAAAGTGCTGGTGGCTTCTGCTCCCACCCAGCCCCTGGCAAGTAAATGTCCTTAGGCAGCCTGTGCCTGCCAGCATGAACTTGGTTAAAGTGCATCTCAGTTTGACAGGTTCCACTTTTGCATTAATTCAGAAAACTGCTGCAAATGGTTATTCTGCTTAATCCCCTCTGCAAGCCTCGCACCGGGTTTTTGTAATTAATTATTAGCAAAGAGAAACACATCGGGCTGGAAGAAGCTGACTGGGCCTCCTGGAAGGACCACATGGACTAATGCTGTATTGGTTTAGCTGCCAGTTAGAATGAGCTAAATCAATGTTAATTTCATTGTATTACAACAATATTGATTTCCTATTAAACAACAGACAAAGCAGGTTATGGCTTTAGGAAAGCTATTAGGAGTTAAAGAATGGGGTTTTTTAATCGAGAATAAATGGGAAATTAGTGTTTAATACTGCTGGGTCTGGAGAGTCAAAGGAGAAGGAAGGAAGTATTGTACAGGAGGTGAAGCCTCCAGAGAGGAGCTGGTTGCTCTGCCCTCTATCTCTGCTTTCTCCCTGTGAGAGCACTGGGGCTGCTACTGACAGAAATCCACTGCGGAGAAAACCTCCCTGTAACTTGGGAGCTGTGCTGCCACCTGGCTCCAAAATGTGCCTCCTCCAAAGGGTTAAACTGGCAGCTGCTGGGGGCTGAGGATGAACATAAATAATTATTAATTGAATCAATACTGATAAAGCAACCAACATGAAGCTGTTGGCTTATTGACTCCTGGAGCCACTTCTAATGGTCTTTACAGAGCGAACTCCGTGTCATCTCCCACCCCTGTGAGTGTGTGGCATGGCCTGGGAAATGCTCTTGTGCCACGGAAATTGTTCTGCATCAGAGGACAATAAAATGAGGAACTAGAAGCAGTAATGTCTGCTGTTAATTACCAATGACAAACTAGAAATCTACTCCAACTGCTATAAAGTGGCGTGGAAAAGAAAACACTTTTTTATTCCCTCAATCAAATGTTTATGTCCTATTTCCTATGTACACACACCAGCAAAATAACATTTTGGACACCACTTGCTGTGGGAGGCAGTGGCAGGTTGAAGGCTGGGCAATCAGTGTGGTCCCATCAGGCCCAGCCCAGGGATGAGGTGATTGCAAGCACGGGGTTGGTGAGAGCTGCTGTGGCAGAGACGTGGGCAGACCCCAACCAACTGCTCTGCTCAGAAAGGGAAAATTCTGTTTAACCTGATGGCATTTTCTTTGTAAGCAGATTCAGAGTTTGGTGAAGGTCGCGCACTGGACATGCCCTAGCTCCACAACCCCATGGCTGGCTCAGAACTGCGTGAGCAATAAGGGGAAGGAGGAGGATTCCGGCTGGCCGAGCATCCAGCGTTAGCTCAATCCACTCTCTACAAGGAAGTGGATGAAGATGAACCGTAGAGGGGATCAGAGCTGAAATTTCTGTGTTACACGGAGCTGCAGCTCCGCGCTGCGCCGGAGAGGTCTGCTGGCAGCCCAAAAGGCCTCGCGTTGCAATGATCCAGTTTAGGGAAACCAAAACTGTGAATCCTAGAACACCAGCTACAGCAAAAGCACCCAGATATGAGCGAGCGGGAGCTGTGTTGTCTGGGTGATAAAACCAGCCTGGCAGGAGCTGAAACGGGACACTGGAAATGGAGCTTTGTGAAGAACTGAGTACCCAGAGGAGAGTATTGCTCTTGGTCCCTGCTCAGATTCCTGCTGGACTCTGGATGCCAGCCTTGAGCTGCCTGCTGAGTTTCACCCTCTGCTGCTGCAAAACTAAACAGATCTCACTGTGGGTGACGGACACGCAAGAGCGAGAGCAGCCTGGGAGATGCGGCAGCACCGTGGGGGCTGGGACTATGAACTGCAAACAGAGTGAAAAATTCTGCCGAGGTCGTGGTGCTTCCAGCGGGAGCTGCTGCTCCCTGGTCCTTGCCACTCGCCCTCCTCTTCTGCAGGGCTCAGGAACATGCGGAGCCCCTGAACCTCCTCGGGGTTCTTGACCTTTTCTGAGGTGTAAGGTCCAATGTTGGTCTCTCAAAGACAGCAGATTGCCCAGAGCTGGCTGCCCACCTGCGTGCCAGGAGAGAGGAGTGATGCTTCCCCTCTTTTCCTCTCTCTCTCTCTCTCCCCCCTGGGGTTCATGAGGTTGGTTTACCCTGTAAACACTCTGAGGCTCTACTTTGGCCCAGCAGTGCTGTTAATCTAACAAATATTTCCCTTCTTTGCTTTTAAAGCTCTCTCCGAGCGAGCCAGAGGCTCACAGTCTCCATCAGCAGCTCTGCTACGAGACGTGGCCGTCCCCTGTGCGCAGCAGCTCTTTGGTGAGGAAGCCGGCGTGGGAGGGAAGCACAGGTAGGCTGAGGTCTCTGCTCAACCCTGAGACACCACAGCGAGAGCAGGCGGCATGAAAGGGACTTTGATTGCAGATGAATCGTGTGTGCCATCATTTGTTGGCCTGCTTGCTCGCTTTGTGAGGTCCTCAGAGGCATCAGCTCTTCACATGTAGCTGGGATAGATATTCCCTTTGTTTAAAGTCACTTCCCTCCAGTTTCTGCCTTGCAAGAATGTGAAGTACTGAGAAGTGCAGCCGTGGCCCATCAGCCCTCAGCCGCCCATCCCTGACTCGGGTGTTGATGCTGCTGATGCTCCTGAAAGACCTGGTGCTTGGGTCTTCCTGGGGCAGCACTGGAGATCCACAGACTACAGCTGGAGTGAGAAGTGTCCACATTTCTGAGGGTGTTATACCCCAGGCCAGCAAGGGGAAAGCAACAGTGGCAGACCCACCAACCTGGGAGGTTGCGGGGGTTGCTCGAGTGGAACACAAAGCATGAAGTCGGGAGCTGCAGAGCCCTGTGGCCAGGGCAAGGCTGAGGTGTCCCCCCGGCTGCTCTCCAGCCTGCACTGCAGCATCTGCGGAACCATTCGGGCTGGTTTCCAACAACATGCTGCGCTGTTTGCCATCTCCTGCAGCTTCACGGGGTCTAATCCTCTTTGCCCATGGTGCTCTTGCTGGGACAGCAGGTTGGGTGCACTTGGGCTCTGGGGAATGCCGTGGTCAGAAACCAGTGGCCGAGGCAGCAGCGATGCCAGGGAAACGTTCCCATCCTCAGCCGGCTCCGCTACCACGGCCGCTCTCGGGTAATTATTTGTCTGAGGATTACATAATGCAGACATGTTATTCAGAGCTTAGCAAGGGATTTTAAAAAAATTCAAAAGAGGGATGAGGAGAAGACAGAAAAGCTGGAATGAGAAAGACTATTAAAGAGCAGGGAATGAAATGGGAAGACAAAAGATCTAATTACAAATGACATTATTTGCATTCTCATCAACCTAATTCGATTTTATTTTCTTATTGCTTTAATCTTTGAGCTTAATTCAGTGGAACATACTGCATGAAGAAGGCAATGAGATCCTCTGTGCAGGGTTTGTTCAAGGCAGGCTGTGGCAGCGGGCACAGGCAGCCCCAGAGTTGTTTTTTCTGTGGGCTGGATGCGTCTGCTCTCAGTCCCGGAGGTTTCAATTCAAAAAAAAGGTGATAAAAATTTAGCATTCCTCCCTGTGCGTATATGAAATGGGATCTGAAACGGCTCCAGGTTTGATTGGATACCCAGTGTGACCTGACATTTAATCAAGTATGGGAGAGTGCAGGTATCTTAAAGAACAGGAAGAAAATAATCTGACATTGTGCTCTTGATGAGAAAATAGTGTATTTCACATTACATTGTGCATTACATCACATTACAAACACTGAGGACTACGCAAGAGCTACTCAGGGAGAAACACATTTGGACTTCCAGAGGGAGCTTGTGATGCTTTTGGGGGTTCGCTTGAATTTTAAATTAGATTATTAAGCAAAAGTCTGGCCCAAAGCTCAAGGACAAGATTACATACCCGTTTTTTTAAATTCTTTGAAATTGTGTTGGCAGTAGGCACGCCACCATAATGAAGCAGTAATTAGTCTGAAACAAATTAAGTGATTTAAACAGCTAAAACAACAAAACATGGGTAATGTTGCTCATGGGAAATGATAACTCTTGACAGCCAGACCTGTTCTAGTGTCTCCACTTTCTCTCCTGCATAAGGAACAACTGACCTGGGGTGAGCTGGGAGCCCAGCTGTACCCTATCGTGTAAAGCAGCAGGGATCGCACTGTGCTGAAGACTGGGAGTGACTGGAATGCTGCCAGCCACGCCAGTCCTCGGGACGCCGGCGGAGATGGACCCCGACACCCTTCGAATCCAGCCCTCGCTGCCAGCCAGCAACGCGTGACCTTTCGTTTCGGCTCCTGTAGAAGCAGGGACATTCACATCTTAAATTACAGATATTTCAGCCAAATAGCCTATTTGTGTTCAGTCTTTATTATTATCTTGCACGGTTTTGCAGTTGACTAAGAGTAGACGCGGGTTTATTTGGGGTATATATAACGCTGGGTACACGCAGCCAACGTATCTCCACACATTGATTTTTGGGCCAGTTCTGAGAAAGGCAATTCAACAGACAATTAAATTAGTAGCTACATTTGTCATTTTGGGCCCAAATTAGATCCCAAGAAGAAATTGCCCCGCCACCAGCTCAGAGTTCATCACTCTATGAGGCACACCACACATTACAGCCTGAGCTGAACGGCATCTTCATCGGGCCAGGAGGCTGCCTGTGAACTTTATTCTCTCTGCAGATGGTCCTAGCAATATACCTTGGAACAGAGTTACTGACTATAACCAAAAGGGGAACCTGGTCCAATGCCTGAAAATCCTTTGTGCGTCTGAGCGATTGGAAAAGCTGTTTTTCTGCGCCCTGCCTTGTACTTCTGCTTTCCAAACCAAAAGTGAACGTAGGCTCAGTAGCAGAGCCCGCCGAGACAGAAGGGATGTAATATTAATATTTCTGCCTTAGCTGCACATTTTTTCTCCAAACTCCCTAATTACCCAGGTAAGCGGATAGCGCAGCCTCTCTGGCTAATTGTACAATAACACCTGCCATCTGCTGCCGTGTTCCAGATTTGTGGGGGCACAGCTGCACGCGGAGTGCTTGGTGAAACAACTGCAAGCTTTTATAGATACTTATAACTTCTGCAACAATGAATCTGTTCTAATTAGCACTAGAAATAAATGTTTATGATGTAGGAAATGACAAAATGTATTTATCACCAAGCTAATAATTCACTGCAGAGGAAACTCAAGGCCAAGCCATAGAATGTGAATTGAAATGGTTCTCTCTCTGTTTTGGTACATGTATGTACGGTGGTCTTCGTAGGCAGTGTGCTAATTAAACCAAACCAGCCAGTGTAAGGCCTCTCTCTCATTAGGAGCAGACACTGGCCACCAGCACCTTGGAGCTCTTGTCTTCATCTTCTGTTGATTCTGATCCTGGGCGGGAGCAGGTGAGGATGCACAGTGCCCACAGCTCGTGACCTGGCCACTCTGCTCTGCCTTCTCCATCTCAAATAAGAAACTTTTAATTTTATAGGAAAGTGAATTGAATAGTCAGGTTTGGTTTTTACACCTCAGTAACTCATATTCTCAGTCACAAACCTGGATAAATCATCTTTATTTCAATAAATCTAATACAATTGCTTTCCATTACTGGGAAAATTTTCTACTACTTCCCCTTGAAAAAGAGCCTATAACGGGCCCACATTCACTGTCACCACAAAATGGAAAGCTAATGTGATTTAGGGGAGCTGAACTATTCCCCTTAAGTAACATTTTCCAGGTTTTGATTTCTCTTCCAATATTTCCTCTGTCAATTAGCCAAAGCAATTTCCACTGACTAATAAAGCAGTTGGTTAAGCTTATTTTCCAATCAAAACTCACTTAATTTCAGCAAATAACAGCTGAATAAAAAAGAATTGATGAGAACTATTTAAAACAGCCAGCCCTGGCACCCCCAGAAAATCAAACTGCTAGTGGAAAATGAAGAGGTTCTCTCAGCCTGAGCCCTCCTTGCTGACGTTTCGCATCCAGTCAGGAAGCCCAGCCCACCAAAAATAAACAGACACGGTCTTCAGGGAATCCTTCATGTATTTAGCGACAGCCATGGGATATTAAATCATGCTTTGCTTGCCGGTGTTGTTGAGTCAGGGTTTAGCCCAGCAGTCCTGGCACTGCACACCGAAGCGTGGGTTACAGGAGTTCTCCTTCAGCTGCTTCTCGGTGCCGGACAGCGCTCAGATTTTCAGGGAAGGATATAAAGATATCTCCAGCTTGAACATCCTGAGTCATTTAAGGGGAAAACGCTGAAGCTTGTGCTCTTTCAGTGCCTCGGCTCACCCCTCACAACGAGCCCAAGCCCCCCTTGCTTCACCCCCCTGCCAGATGCTGGGTTTGGATTTGCGCTGCTCCAGCCCTGACCCTCCGCACACCGCGCTGGGTGCAGCCCGGTTCAAGGAGGCTCTGCAGCATCTGCTGGGGCAATCAGGTCACACCAGAAGGTCCATTAACCATCTGACGCGCGCTCTGAGTGCCGGTTATTGACGTACGCTGCCGTTGATTGCTGGTAACACCTTAGCAGAATCGCTTGCTTGATAGAAAATGGCAGAAAGATTTTTTTAAAATGATAATTACTAAGTTTTCTTTCCCAGAGATGAATCCTAATTACTCTTTTTCACAATGTATGTCATGCGCTCTGCTGGAAGAGCAAAAGGACACCGAAACAAAGGCTTTAATTTATCGTACATTACATATTAAGTTACCTTTCATGAATATTAAGTGGATGAACAGCTATAGCTTTGAAAACAAAAGTCTGAATGATTAATTTTCCTATTGTTCACTGCTCAACGATTCCATTTTCCCTCTCCATTGGAAGGAAAGCACTGCAGTGAGCTCAGCTCCGCGGCAGCAGTCGCAGCCTCGCGTCTCTGGGTATGAGGCCAATGTCGATATTCTGCGCGGCGCTTCCCGGCTGCCACCTTCCCCAGCGGCTCAAAAAAGACTTCAAAGGAAAACTTCAGGCCAGGAATCTGACTTGCCATCAGAATGTTTTAACCTTGAAGACATAACCCCACCGACGTGTGCCTGAATACTAACGAGGACTGGGAGAAAAAGGCACCGCAGAGCAAGTCAAAAAGCGGGAAAAGAGAACGGTTTGGGGAAGTTCTCCATCAGGCCTCAGAAACAGCCCTGGGGGACACGTAAACTTCATGAAGGTGGCAAATAAAAGAGCTAAGCCACGACAGAAGGGACACACTGGCCAAGCCTGACTCTCCAGGCAGCAGCGGCTCTGGCTCTGCAGATGTGGCCGTTGACCCAGCAGCCGCCTCTCTGGCAGGCACAGCCGAGCAGATGCTCTGCAGCCCTTGGCGATTGACCTCCTCCCCTGGCTGAGGTCATTGCTCCTGCAGCCTCAGCAGAGCCTTCGGAAGAGGCACTCACCCTGGTGGTGCTGTTCTGAGGACAGCGTTGCTCTTGGAAGAGGGTACATGTAGCTCTGCTTGGCTGGTTTAAGGCAGTGGGCGTGAGTGGCCTTAAGCAGCAGTGGGGACAGGAGATGAAAGCCCCTAATCACGACGTGGTTGCCCATCTTAAGGGTGGGGTGGAGCAGGGTCCTGCAATTAGGGGCAGATGGAAGTGAGAGCATCGTTATTGCAGAGTATAAATTCTTCAGGGAAAGGCTTTTCCACCTTGTTGGGTGCATGGTCTAGCATGGTGGTGTTCCTTGAGCTGCTTGTGGTCTTCCCAAGCAGCTGGGCCGAAAGGGGAATATCCATCATCTACAGCACTAACGTAAGTAACTGATCTGTAAATGCTTCTATGAGCTGTGCAGTTGCCTGTATTTCTTCTTGAGGATACAGGATCAGGGATTTACTTGGCAAAACCTTTTTTTCATGAAGTTGTTTGGTCTTTTACTACAGTGTGAGGAAAAAAAAGGATTCTTATTGTACCTGCTGTCTGGATTAAATGTTTAATTGCTTGGTTAGTACTGACTTGCTAACTAGAATTTGACATGAGCAACTTCTAGGGATGATGTGGAGTTGGTGCCAAGTATCCGGGTTTTTTTCAAGGAACGCCTTAAAAAAATATTCATAGCTGTGCTGAAAGCTTGCTCTTTGGGTGTTCTTCTTGTGACTCCTGAACAAGAGAAGATTTCAGAGCAGCCCGTTTATTACTCTGTTAGTGCTCAATCACTGAAAGAGAAATGCAGGAGAGATAAATGAGATCTCATCGTCTTCTCATGTTTCTCAATTTATTTTGTGGGGCATATTTCCTCACTCTTCTCTCCAGACAGCACTTTATCTCTGCTTTTCTTCCATTACAGCTCTCCCATTTTTCTTTTTTTTTTTTTTTTCTCCAGTTCTCTTTAGTTTTATCCAACAGCTTCTCAAGACCATCTGATTAGAAACACAATAGACAAATTCCTTTTTCTGGAATACTTTCTGGTGAGATCTTAGGCTTCAGGCAACTGCTGCCATGCCCAGGGACCCAACTCTAAATCATTACACAATTACAAGTTTGACTGAAAGAATATCAGAACTTGAGATTAGTTTTCCCAGCACCCCTGTGCTGCACCTCCAGACTTGCTGCCTGCTCTTGCTCACCCACAGCATCCTCTCCACTGTGCCTTGGAGTGATATCCCACCCCCTGGGGACAGGGCGTCTCTGGAAAGCACTGGCTATGTCCTTGGGAGTGGTTGTTGCCTACTGGCTTCCCTGGCAACTGGCTAGCTTCAGGTGGGGCTGGTTCAAAGCCTATTTTCTGGGAAAAGTGGTATATGAAATGACTTCATTACACTTAAAACTTATGGTTGGATGATTCTGGAGTTGCGTTTTAGACAACGAATTCACTGCTCTTGGAAAGCAAAGCCAGCCTAAGCCCCTGACAAAGGACACCAGAGGGTTTTCTTGCTCAAGAAGATAACAGAACCTCTGTGAAATTATCTCCCGTTTCTCATCTTATTACAATGCAGTTGCACAGATACCTTCAGATTAAATAAACGCATCGGCATACAAATTGCTCCAAATATATTTTGATGGTTCTCATGACCTGAAATAGAGGTTCATTTTGAAGTAAATGGATGGTTTCCACTGGAGTTTATTTTGCTAGGGAACTGGTGCTCAGATGGGTACTTCCCTGGGAACACCAAGGCTGACATGGAGGCATGGCTCTGAATTTTAAGCAGCCTCCTGTAAACATGAACTGGAGCAGCAGGAGCATGTAATTGATAATAAATATTCCACACCATCTCACTCTAAAGATAATTTCAATGCAAGCATTTGAAATAGCGTGCTAGGAACTAGAATATTTCCAGACTTTTAGTTCATTTTGGCGTTTTTCTCTTCCCTGGTATCACAGGACACACCACAGTGCAAGCTGTAAATATCTTCTCCACTGAGACTCAGAATACTTGGTTTGTAACTTTGCATTCTCAGGATTTTGTCTGCTCTTGCTTTGTCCAGATAGCTGCTCCATGACTAGAGCCCTTTATTCTATGTAGCATTCTTTTTGTCACTAAATACTGGAGTTAGTTTCATGAAGGTAGGCTCTACTACATTCTCATGAACTATTCAAAATGGGAGGAAAGGTGTTTTTTTAAAAATCACTTCAAAAACAAGTGATGGTGACTGTGGGGACGTGTTCTTATGCAAATCTGAGACGTGCCTGACTAGGAACATGAGATTATGAAACATTTCAACCAGCAATGGGCTTTCAGGAGTCAAATTCTAGTGATGTAAAGGATAACTCAAGAATAGGTTTTTAGATGCCATAAATTAATGAAGCTATATCAGAGCCAGCTGCTAATGACCACATTTATCTTCATGCAGAGCTGTTTCTGGCTTTGCTTAATTTAAACCACTGAGAGGTCAGCCCAGGCTTGGGAGAAGCAGGGAGGGAGGAAAGCAGCATTGCACAGCCAGCCATCACCTACTGGAAGCTGTCCTGCTGCAATGGGAACCAGCTCTGTTCATGTTTGACCATGTTCACCATCTTCCTACACATCCACTTTCCACAGAGATTAGTATTTTAATTATAGGTGTTGTTGCAGAGTCGTGGTTTATTGCTCGGGGGGCAGAGCCCAGCTGCTGTAAATCACTGCAGCTCCACCGGCCTTGGTGCCACTGCCTGCCAGGGCCTCTCTTTATTTGCTCTTTACCTTATTATCTGTCAGCAAGAACCTCTTGCCCTGAAATACTTGCATATCTTCTTTACCACATCTCCTCATCTGTGGAGGAAAAGCCCTGCTGCTGTGGGACCAGAACGAACTGTTGTGGGGACCGATGCCCCTGCAGAAAGGAAAACTGCAGCTGGCCAAGGTGGGCTAAATCCACAGCCTTTGGGCTGCTGCTGGTTTGTAGTGTTCTTGTGATTGTTTGGGGGTTTTGTGCTAAACAGAAAAGTATTTTGTAAACAAAGCTTTCCCTCTGAGAGTAAATATTGTCATTCTTCTACGGAAATGTAAACCTTGGGCTGGGGGAATAAATAGCAGGGAAAGTTCAGCTCCATGCCAGTGCCTAGGGACCCCAGGCTGGGCTGCCCATTGCCCCAGCACGAGACGGGGAGTCCCTCTTGGGGAAAAACTGCTTTGATTTTTTTTTTTCAAACCACACTCCTCTGCTGCTTGTTTGTTCCCATTTGTTTAATGTCTGTGTTCTATTTAGTCAGAAAGGATGTGAATGTGAAAGGAAGTGAAATGGATCTAGCAACGAAAGTGTTGCTAATGAGTATCATATTTTGCAGTTCCTGGCGAAAACAACTTCACTTTCTTACGGTCCAAGGGTCTTTACTGACCTGATCATGTACTGCTGGGCTACATTCTGTACAAGCCAGCAGATATGAACAGGGTCTAATGTTGTGTGAGGTGCAAAGGACACAGGGGCTGAAGCAGACCCTCTCCCATTAACACAGGAGCGCAGCTCCAACCACATGCAATGCATCACTAATATAAGAAGAAATTCCTTTAAGAATAGATAATGATCTCCCACTAATGACCAGGAATGTTAGCCCATGGGGTCTTGAGCTAATTGTGTCTGTAATTAATGCTGGATCAGATACGGGTAGAGCTCTCCTTGTCCAGTCGATTAGAGGAGGGATGTTACTTCCATGTAGATAATGACAGGGACCCTCTATCCAAATTCCACAGTGAATTAGGGGAAAAATACCGCAAAAGCCTCTTCCGTAGATAGGGGACAGGTCTCCCAAGGGACTCATGCAAAGCACTGTGTAACTGACTCCCATGAGTGGCAGGGACCCCCAGGAGCGTTCTGGATGTGGCTGGGGGGACAGACCCTATCAGCTGGGCTTGGACACCAGCCCCTCGGGTGGAGTCCCAGTGGGATCCCTTCTGCTGGGCAAGGCATGAGATGTGGCAAAGCCAGAGTTTAGCTGCTGTTTTCCAAGAAACACTGTATTGCTGACAGCAATCTTAATTTTCTACAGAGAGACGTTAAAAGGAAATGTTAATTGCCCTGGTTGCATTTTAGGTTCATTTATATCTCTGGCAGAGGGACTCCTGATTGTGTTATTACTTATCTAGCTATTGTTTATAAAATAGTAAAAGTGAAGCTGACAGTACCAAAAATTCTTTTGCAGCACTAATTACAATGGAAATAGTACTCAGCATATTTCTGCAGCTTTGATCAAGCTAACACGCTAAAATCTTAACGGCTGCAAATAAACCTGAAATTTCAAATGTTCTGGGTTTAAATTAGGAAACATTGAGTCAGTGTAAACAGAGCTGGAGTTCCACTAAATCAGGAGAAATTAATGCAGTTTGTTTTCATCTGGCTTAAATGAGGAGGAATTACCTAAAAAAAAAAAAACAACCCACGGTGCCCAGCACCAATTAGAGCACTCGTCCTCTGCCCTGCGCAGGGTGGGTAGCAGGCGGCAGAGGCAGATTCCCACGTGCTCTGTGCACTTCCAGCCTTGGAAGGAACATTCTGTGTGTGTGTCCCTTTGAAAGGCAGCGACACACTTTGCTAAACACCTTCATTTGCTCCTCTTAATTATTTGTCATCCACGTGTCCACTGCAGTTCTTGCTTTCATGGGATAAAGTATTTTTATCCAAGTATCATATGGGAAACAACTTTGCTTTGATTTAGACTCTGTGGAGTTATTTCACATAAAGCCATCACTGTCTCCAGTCCTGCTTTTTCCTGGCTCACCCACATCTGCCTGGCGGGTGTGTCAGGCTGGAGTCTCGGCAGCCGAGCCTTTGGGTGGTTCCTTGCGGTGTGACAGAAGCTTTAATGACCTGAAGCGGGGAGAAATTATTTTTCTACTGCAGAATCTAAAACTAAGTGACACGAAATCCCTGCCCAGTGAGGTCTGCTCTGACTCAGGACAGGCGTGAGCCAAGGGCCAGTTTCTCCAGCCCATACCCAGAGCAAGAGGGATCTCGGCAGTGGCAGCAGAAAGCTCTGATGGTTGGTGCTGAGCTCTGCCCATCCTCTAGCAGGTTCTTATCGTCTCTGCTCTGCCACATGCAGGTGAGATGTTGCTCATGCAGACCAAGGCATCACAACGCTCTTGTATTTGTGTGGCTCCTGAAAACAGTGCAGATGGAAGCAAAGGTTACAAACACAGAGTGTTCCAGTGAGGGTGAAAATCATGGTGATAGCCGTAGTTTGCAGCCTTGCTGCTTGTCTTTGAGCCCATATGGCACTCGGTCACGTCACCAGACCCTGCCATCAGCACCTCACACTCAGACACAACCCCCATGAGTTTAAAATTGGGGAACTTGACTTGGATTTCATACACCAGCTGCTGGCTAAATATGGCATAATGAGAATTCACAAATCCTGTTTTCCTGTGATTTCACAAGGTTCTACAGAGCTGTCCAGCTTCAGTCAGCTCCTCAGAAGAGTGTGGGGAGACCTGGAGCCTCTTGCTCCAGCTGGGAGCAGAGCTCAAGGAGCTCAGCCGTGCTGGGCTTTCTCCTGCTTGGGGGCTCAGCTCCATCAGGTGCTCCAGCCCCGGCCTTTGGTGAACCTCATTCCAGAGCAAAGCATTTTTCATGCTGTTTACAGCTCCTGGTGTCATTTGTTACCAAACCCTTCCACCTCCCCTCAGCCTGCAGAGAGTCATTTTACATATGGTACATGGCAACGTACATGGATACTGTAAATGAAGCCAGTGATGTTCTGGTGTGGATTAAAGTGAAAAATTGAAGTTGCGTTCCTAGCTTCATTTCACTGCAGCACAATTCATCGGTGCCATCTGTCTTAGTCCATTTTAAATGGCAGCTCTTCTGGATTGATTGGCAAGTGAATAGATTTCCTGCCACAAAGTTTTGAGGTCAATCAATCACTTATGTGTATTAATTACGAAGATGTTGCAGGGTGCAATTCTTTTTTTTGCTTCGGTGAGTTGCACAGAGTTGCTCAGACTATTTTTAAGCAGCTTATGTTTCAGTGTTGGTCAGGACAGTGTGTGGGATTCCAGCAGACCCCGCTGCCAGGCTGGTTTGGGGTGGGAATGGTGGCGGAGCAGGACTCTGAGGGCACGGTAATGGAATTAGAGTCATTTGGTTGGAAGAGACCTTTAAGATCATTGAGTCCAACCATTAATCCAGCACTTCTAGATCACCACTAAGCTATGTTGCCCAGCACCACATCTCCACAGCTTTGAAACCCCTCCAGGGATGGAGACTCCGCCAGCACCCTGGGCAGTCTTTTTCAGGGCTTCACAACCCTTTCAGGGAAGAAATTTTCCCTAATGCCTAAATCTAAACCTTCCCTAACACAGATGTCTTTCTGCAGATGAGGAGAGGACCCAGGTATTTAGGCAATTAAAGGTTTTATAAACCTTTTTGCAGATGAGAGGGCCTATCCTGTGGAAGCAATGAAGTCCTGGTCAATCCCAGGCCAAATCCCACCGCTTGTCGCAGTGCCAGCCCTGTTGCAGGCTGCCCAGACTCCCCAGGAAATGGCACTATAATAAAGTTGCCTCATGTTCTATATGGATTTGTAGTGTTGTTATGCACAGTTAAACAGATAATGTTTTTCACCCAGAGAAACCTGCATTTTCACAGTCAGAGCGATGATTCTTTATACATGCAATGTTTTTCTGTATAGAGTTGTTGACACATGAAATAGAAGATACTGGCTAGAAGCTAGACAGCGTGTATATACATATCCAGACATAAATTTTAGTTTGGGTATCAGTTTAACTTTGTAGAGTGGTTTGAGCTTCCGTGCACCAGAAGGGGACAGCTTGAGCAGGAATATGTTTGCAAGTGCTTCCATGGGCGTTAAATGTTTCCTGGATCTTATACAGCAAAAGTTTGTTAGTCATCTGAGTCACACACAGTCTATTCCTGCTGCCTGTAACGGCAGCTGATGGGTACCCTCCTGCCTCTCCACTTGGTTCACCCTGAGTTTGAATCACATGAAGCGTGATTGGGAGTTGCTGTGTGGCCCTTGTGCTGTTTCCCTGGCCCACCTTTCTGACAGCAGCTGGTCGGCGGCTCAGGCACCAGGGAGCATCTGAGTACAACGTGTCTTTGGAGTGTTGAACAAACTGCAGGCGTTTGTGTGGCGCAAACAGAGATAGAAGGCTGGGGGCTGCTCGTCCTCTGCCTGTCGGGATGTGCCCAGGTGGATGTGTGAGGAGAAGTGGGTGGTTTGCAGGGCTAAAGCTGGGATCTTCTTGGGCCACCCGGGGTTCCGGTCGGGGTCTGGCCCAGGCTAATCGTAGAGGCAGAGCTGTAGGGGAAGAGCCTCCCTGCACTGAGGCTGTGACAGAAGATGCTCTCAGAGTATTCCCAGATGGTTCAAATCCAGGTGGCTGGAGGGAAGGAAGTTCCTTGTAAGACAAGGGTTAAAAAGAAATTGGTTTTAAATTCTCTATTATAAGAACTGAATCTGCAATCTGATGGTGAGAAAATGTCTAACAACCTCTGCAGTGTTATAACAAGCATCAGAAAAGAAAGGAGCTGGTTATTTTAGGAGATACAGCACTGTCTTAGCTAATTGCAACTTCTGCAAATGCTGAATGGTGTGAACTTTTTAAGTGCATTTGGGGGGTCATTTAAAATGCTTTATTTTCTCCAGAATGGGGTATTAATGCTTTTATAAATTCCCCCAGCTCCAGCTGCAGCAGGAAAGGCATTGTAATATCCACCTTGGAAACGCGCACGGTGTAATTAACACTTCCACTTAGCCTCAGACACAATGGAGGCTTCCAAGACGAACTGCACGGAGAAGAAAGCGAAATGCCTCCATACAGCAATTAGTGCCATGTCGGAGCGCTGCACGCAGGTCACTCCCCAAGCCGGCTCTGTCAAGGGGGTGGCTTTGCGGCGAGCACCCCTACAGCGACACCCCCATTCTCCCTGGGAAATGGCACAGATCTGGCCCTTAAAGCCTGGCTGTGGGGGTCCCAAGCCGTGCCCTGGCCAGGAGTGAGTCCCCTGAGCTCACTGGGAAATGGCTCATCTCCATCGCTGCTGTATAAATACTGTCAGGGATTTTCCAGCTCCTGCTCCAGTGGAAACTTGGAGGGAAAAGCTCCTGTTCTGAGGGAGCGGTGAAGCGCTGGATGCTGTTCCCTACCACTAAGTACCTGTCCCAACCCACGTGCAAAGGGAAATCTCACAGCTCCAGCCCTGCGCCGGTGGAGGGTGTGCAACCTTTGCTGCACAGGAGGGCTTTGTAAATGATGCAATTGTAATAATTTGCATGTGAAATGGCTCTTCTTTCTGCTATAAATTTAGTCCAGCCAATTGAAATTCCCAGTCCCTTCGTAGGGGAATAGCCTGAAAGAAAACTCGAGGCCACAGAGCCACTCGTGCTTGTAGGTTTCTACTTATCGCAAAATAATTTCCCACCGCTGTTTTCTAAACTGCTTTGACAGAAACAAAGCGGCGGGTCGGAGCGCTGGCTTTACTCGGCAGCAGTCGCGTGGAATTGAAGGTTTGACCTCATTTTATCCTTCGAGTATTTAGAGATTGCTTTCATGCCCAGGAACCATATGAGAAGAATATAGATTCCTTCCAGAGCACGTTGAACTTGGAAACAATAAGTGACCTCTAAAGTTGAATTCCATAGACACAAGAATAAAGAATTTCTTTCTTTAGGAATGAAAGAAACAGGTTTTATATCAACACGAGAAGAGCAGCTGCTCAACTAAAAATAACCAATAAAGTGAAAATAGAAAAGCTGTTTCCAAATTATATCCTTTTGAAGAAATCATTACTGCCATTTCTGTGATTCCCTTATGCTTTCCGTATCTGCATCGCTATCTAACAGCGGAGGCTACAGAAGTTAAGGGATTTGATAGTCTATAGCTTTCTTCCTTTGCAAACGCGTGCAGGCAGAGAGGAGCTGTGCCAGATCTGTTACTAGATTCAATACCAGGAAAAATGGGCAAATTCCCACTTAGACAATGGATGCCCAAAGGGCATTTTCACAGAACAGAAGGGAAATAAATAACCCAGTAGCTTTGAACCATGACTGGGGAAACAGCTCTGAGCAAACCTCATCAGTTTCCCTTTCTTTTGCCTTTATTATTATTATTATTGTCATCATTATTATTATTCTTTCCTTCATTGTGGGTGTGAAGTTGCTGGACAGGAGGAGGGAGTGACACAGGGAGCGTTGTCCCTACCAAACCACAGCGCCAATGACTGTCATGAGGGCCAGCAAGCTGGGTTTATATGAATAAATGGGTGTTTTTGAAAGGCTTGTCCTCTGCTTTGTACTGCCAGGCTGATTCCTGCTCTCAGAGGGGAGCAGCAGAAGGTTTGCACATCCTCCCCACCTGTAGGTTGGATCACTGTGTTGGGTCATCTCTGCAGTCTCAGTGTGGAGCTGTCCAGCCCCCTAGGGATGAAATGGTTTACAAGCAAAGTTTTCCCTTTGCTTTTCTAAGTGCCTGTGCTCCTTCAGACTGCAAATTTCCAAACAATGTTAGACAGAAGAGAATGTTCCCACCAATACAAATGGATCTTAGTTTTCTGCCTACTTAATATGCCATAGAAGCTGCTCTTTTTTTATTTTTTTGGGGGGGTTGCATGATGGTCAGGTCCCTCCCTCTTTGTTGTCATGAGCTGAGCTATATCTGTGCTCACTTGTATCTTGTGGATAATGGGAACAAGAAGCTGGAGAGGAAGAGAGAGGTGTGGACTGATGGAAGTGTTTGCAAAGGTCTCCTCAGAGCGCAGGATAAAGGAGGTATCTGGGGCTCAGCACCGCTCATCCAGCTCTGAGCGGTGATGCCAGGATGAGGGACCACTAAATGGGAACGAGTAGGAAATGACAGTGTTCTCTGTTGAAAATAGCTTGGTAATTGCAGATGTTACATGTTTTTAATTTAGGAAGGTCTTTGCTGTTTCATCTCAGCTAATTGTGCCCTGGCTCCTGTGCCAGGACCTGGGCACCGTGCCGGGCTCGGACAGGGGGCTGAGGACTCAGCACCCTGCTCTGTGCCACCTTCTCTCCACACAGTGGGCTTCACTGGGCTTCTCAAGCACTTTACATCAGGTTGTAAATGTGTATCCACAAGTTACCCACCCACAGCCACTGGGGGAATAGAAACAATTTCTGAGGCTAACAGGGAAAAAATAAATCTTGCTGAATGGGAGGTGATAGCACTGAAGTAACAAGTGCACACGTCTGGATAAACAGATGAATACTACAGGGGCCAAATTGTCTTTTTGACGGATGGTATGAAGATAGGGTCATAAAACCCACTCTCTCCCCATAAGCTCATACCTTGATTTAAATTAGGAATGGTGCCAGGAGTCGTTACAGGTTTAAAAGCGGCATTTTGCTGCCAGGTGTTGTGATGTTTCCAGCGAGATCAGGAGACAGTGAGTGTTTTGCTGTCCTTTCCCAGGGTGAGTGAGGAACTTGCCCACCTTCGCAGCAGCGTTGCTGCCTGGCATGAGCAGAGCCTCACAGCCTGGGCATGGCCAGTTCTCTGCAGCCAGGACAGAGCTCTCCTCTCTGGCTGCAGCACCAGCAAGGGACACTAGAAATCCCCAAAAGCGGTATTTTCTCTGTAGCCTTGGTCTAGGGTCCCAGTCTGCAGGTAGATATGGAAATCCTTGCTTCTGCATCAGTTTGTGGTGTGATGCAAACACAAATCTTTAGGTGCTTGAGCTGTTCTTCTCTGAAGGGTAAGTTGGAGACCACCGGGGAGTTAATTAATTAAGGACGGTGCTGTGCTACCCAGCACCCTCAAGGGACGCCTCTTTGCAGGGTGCTCTTGCCAAGGCCGCTATGCAGCTCCATGAGCTGCCCTCCCTGTCGAGCATAGTTGGTGCAAAACCCTCCCGCAAATTAGCACCTGCACTTGGGCACCCAGACCCGCTCCCATCTCTGTTCCAGCCACAAGCACATTGAGCAGAAACTGCCTGCAAATACCTAAAAGAGAGGGAAATAAAGGTGAAGGAGGTACAGAGCCAGCAGCAATCCCCAGGGCACCTCAACTCCCCCATCCCTGACCTCCCTCTGACACTTGGCGATTGCTCCTGTAACTGGGCGGAACGGGGAATGTCGCACCCACTTGGCACCTAATCGAGGGACACCTGGCACCCATTAACGGCACCCGCCTGGGCAGTATTTATGCTCCTCTCCCAGTCAGAACAGTCCCTGGTATTCACTGGAGACGTTTGATGCAGCGGCAGCTCCCGACAGCAGAGCATCGCTTGGAGCCGGAGCCTTTCCCGGAGGTGGGAGTGGGAGACGAGGCGGGGCCGGGGCTGCGGGAGGGGCTCGGGGGGGCGGGAGGAGGTACCCGGGGCTGACACCGGCCCCGGTGCCGTTCGGCCCGGCGGGAGCGCGGTCCACTGGAGCCAGAGATGGGCTCCCCAGTGAAGGTTTCTGGGGGCAGGAGCGGGGCTCATCTGAGGGGGAAGGTCTTTTAGATGAGAATGTGTTGTTAAAGTTGTTCCCAACCCACCAACGGCTTTTTTCTCTACTGCTTCTACTTTGAACTCCAGGTTCTGCTCTCTAACGCCTTTTTTATTTCTCAGCGTTATTTTTTCCCTTTGGCAGTAGCATAAAATAAATGAGAGGAGGGAGGAGGGAAAGTCTAACGTCAAAAAGAAAAACTATTAACCTAGGAAAAAAAAAAGAAAAAAACCTTGAAAATCTTGAAAGGGTTTGTGTTATTTTTTTCCCTTCTGAATAATACAGGCAAGAAACCCCCTAATAACCCAGTTGAAAATCTTGCAGCTGGAAAAAAAATCCTTAGAGGCTTTGGGATCTTTGAAGGCAGAGAGACCGGTGGCTTCCCAGGGCCTGTCCCATGGTCAGTGGGGTCCAGCCCTGCCCACACGGGTCCCCTTCATCCCACAGCTCGACTGTGGTGACAGTGGGTGCTAAAGCATTCCCTGCACGGAGTGGGAATGGTGCTTTAGCTTCCTTACTCTGTCAGAAACTTTAATCAGGTCTCCCCAGACATCCTAATTAATTTGTTCTGAGTGGAAATAAATGTCTCTAGACTTCCTTTGTCATTTTCAATCTCTTTTCAACTCCCATCTGTTTCCTTCATGGTCTGTGAACTAAAAAAGAAAGGGGAGGGGGGAATGGAACAAAGTTGATTTGAATTTTCCTTATTGAATGCAGTTACCGTAGTTAGGCTCTGGGGATCTCAGGGAAAGGTTGCACACGCCTCTGCTGAAATATAAACAGCTGTGGGAAATGCCCTTTAACTGTAAATGTTGCATGGAAGTCATTAATAATCTGGAGTTCCATTAGATATTGCCAGATGTTAACTCCAGTGCTCTGTGAGAAGAGCTGGAGGTCACCATTTGGCTGCGTGGAGAGCAGTAGCAGGACTGGCTTCTCTCCAGCTGTGCTGCAGAGGGGTGGGCCACAGGCTGGCTGTGCCCTGCTCCCCATCTTCCCACAGCCAAAGCATCTAGGGGGGACAGCTGGGGACCCTTGTTCCTGACAAGAAGAGCACTGGTCTGGAGCGGTGCCCTAACTGCTGCTTTCCTTGTGTCGGGACACGGCACAAATAAGATGCTGGGAATGGTTGGAGATGCTGCTCTCCTCTTCCTCCTCTCATGGAGGGGCACCAGTGCCCCAAATCTTGTCCCTGTGTGTGGGGAAGGGTCAGAGTAAGAGGTGTGGGGGTAGCTGCAAAGCAATCCCTGCTGTTTTTCGCTGCTGCTGAAATCCGGAGAGGGATCCTTTCTGTTTCCAAGGAGGCAGAACAAGTCTTTCAGAGCGGCTGCAGGACAGCAATTTTTATTTTGAAGACCTTGTTACAGAAAGATTAATTCCTGTTACTGATCTCTGTTTGAAGCCGAGCACTAAATGCACCGGCAGGAACTGGATTGTGATTAATTGTCTCCGAGCTTTGATTCAAAGAAAACGAAAAGCTAATTTTAAAGACTGGAAATCCTTTCCCAGTGCAAGACAGGTGATTACTTGGATAAAACTGGACACTTCAGAGACAGCCAGGAGGAGACCTCAAGAGAAACTTTTCCCACTGCCCAGAGCAAGGAGAGCTGCCGGTGAGGTCCTGGGTTTTGTGCCCAGCTCTCCCCGCTGTCCCGCCACATCCCAGTGCCACCCAGGACATCCCACTAGGTGCTTGGGCAGACACAAACGCTGCTGCCTCTGCTCAGGAGCCTTCCCTGGGGCAGAGGAACTGTGGGAAGTGCTGACTCTTGCAGCTGGAATCTGGGAAAGGCAGCTCAGTGCTTCAGGGCACTGGAAAAGCCAATTACACGCTTTTCCCTAGGAGACTCTGTTAATATCCAAAAAAAATTGAATCTATGCAGGTCCCGGGAGCTCAAGATCAACTCTGATGCCATCCCCACCAGTGCTTTCTGCAACGGAGATCACACACCAGAGAAGCTCCTCTGGTGATAGGCATTGGACACCTCCACTCTCCAGCCCATCTCTCCCAACAGCCATGGGCAATGAACCAGGGCTGCCCTCTGGCACTGGCCATACATGGAATGAAGGTCTTTTTCATTCTCTGATGAGAATAAAGTCAGTTATAAAATAGCCCAGACACTTCAGCTGGGGAATGAGCAGGTCATTATACCTAGCACTTGATTTTCATAGCTTTTTTATATGGTGCATTAGCAGAGTAACAAACCCTATTACAGTTTAATAAACCTTATTTCAGACTAAAGAGCCTTGTTTCAGGGCTGGCTCGTGCTTAGCAAGCAGGACAGCCAGCTCAGCCGCTCGCTCAAGAAGATAGGAAGTGAAAGTTGAAAGCAAAAAGAACCATAAATGGAGCAAAAAGCTCCTGTGAGGCTGGACTGCCCAGGTCTGGGTGCTCTCAGCTCAGTGACACCCTCGTTGGGAACACAGGGAGGGACAATGGCTGTAGGGGCAGCTCGTGATGGAGCTGCTGAGTGGGGCAGCCTGGCCACCCGGCTCCCTTCTGCTCGCCATGACCTTCTGTGTTGCTTTTATTCCTGGCAAAATGAATTTACTCTCCATGTAATTATAGAAAGAAAATAGTTTTGACCTCAGCTTCATACTTTTCAGCTTAATGTGTATAATTGCTTTGCCAGCCATTTATTACTGTCAACATTTCCAGTCAGGGGCAGTGGGGAGCAGCAGAGGGAGGGCACGGGGTATGGAGAGGTTGGAGGTGTGCAATAATAAAAAGCTGTTTACAATTGCATATTAACAATAGATATGGGCCCAGACTGAAGAAACATCCTGCTGTCCCCAGGCACCAAGGGCTCACCGGAGGTGTGGGTGGAAGCACAGAGTAGATAACTATGAGCTGGTGCAGGGTGGCTGTTGCCAGGCTCCTGCATATCCTGGGTCCCTGGCCACTGTCCCCAAATCCTCTGTCTCCATGAGGCACCTCCTGTGCTGACAGGTTGGGCAAACCCATGGGAGGGCTCCTCTGAGTGTCCTAAAACCATGCCAATCTAGCAACCCGTGCGAGGTGCTCACTGAGGGGATGGGAACTTGGGCTGCTGATGGGGAAGGGGAGTGAGAACCACCAGCTCTTGCCCAGCAGCATCCTCCAGAGAGATGTTTCTGCCCATGTGCTGAGGGAGTGGTAGGGAGCGAAGTCACAGCCACATTTGCATCTTGTGGGGTGCTGAGAAGCTGCCCTTTGAGACGAGATGTGACTGTCCTTGGCTCTGCAAACCGATCACCCTGCAGAAGCAGAGCAGTGTGGTGGGGGGGTCGTCTCCTGGCTGTTGTAAAGTGCGAGTCGAGGGTTTGCCAACACAGATGGGGGTTTTGCAGAGCTGGGAAGCTGTGCTGGGGTGTCTGATGTGGGGCTGCACCCCCTGCCCTTGGTCTGCCTGTGGTGAGCTCCCCTCTTTACAGAGGTACCAGGAGGCAGGTATGTCCAAGACTAATGAGTTATCGATTGGCAGATAATAGGAGTAGCTTTATTTCTAATGACTGGATTGCTTATTGATCACGTTCACATGCTGGGGGTGGGAGGACCGAATGTGCACCACGTGTCATTGCCAGTGTCCCCTTGTGTAATTAACACCATTCTGGGCATCGTCAGCACTCACGTCTGCGAAGGCGAGTGCTGGAGAGGAGCGTGTGCCCAGGACTGAGACCTGAGGGCCTGTGAATCCCTTTGGGTTTAAGCATCATTAACAATGAATGAAAAAACAACTGCTTCAGGTAATCCTGGTAACTGGAGAGAAGGGAGAGAGGAGAGGGGGAACTCCCTGCAATGGACAGAATAAGCCCAGAAACCGCCTGGTACCACAGCGCTCGGCACCCACTGTGAGCCCTGAAAGGCTGGAGTGAGAACCAGACACTCTTGGTTCTCTAGTTGCAAGAGACAGCAGTGTTCTGGCTCCTAGTTCTGGTGTCCAGGGAATTGATGGAAATCAGCCAGGTGGAAGATACAAGGGCTAAATGCTGCCTGATAGTACAAAGCCTTATAGGGAAGCAGATTTTTTTCAAGTTCTTAGCTACCCTTTGTCCTTTAACCCTGAGAGACTGCGCAAATATCTCAGCTGTCGTTAGAATTTGCATTTCAAAGCAATATATGCAAAAATAATCATACATTTCAGCCTTCATGATATTAGCAGATTAAAACAAATTGGCTCTGGGTCCTTGGCATTTATATCAAATTCATTCCACCTCCCCAACACAGGAGGGAAGGGAAGAATATCCTGAGCTAAACTCTGCTCTGGGGCAACCGGGACACAAGCTCTCTTGGGCAGTGATCTTTGTGTGCGGCAGGGGAGTGGGGAGGTGATGAGGGACACCCTGACCAGGACTTACTGAGAGGCACAGGCTTCTCCAGCCAGACACTTTTGCAACCTCAGACACCCAGACTGCAGCCTCCCAGAACCTCCTGCACATCCCAGTGGGTTCTCCCCTCCCGCGGTTGCCCAGCAGAGCCCTGGCAGCCCCAGCTGCACCACTACCGGTGTGGTGGTGTGAGGCAGGGCGTCAGCCCTGCCCTGGTCCCAGGCCTGGGCTCACTCTTCCAGCCCGAGCCATTTCTGCAGCCTGGCAGCTCCTGACTGGCGCTGGCACGGCTGTGTTTTGGTACATGGTGCTGAGCTGTGATGTCCATGGGCATCATGTGTAGGATGTGTCATTTCCTTATCTAGGGCACCCAAGAGAGACTGATGAGCCCTTTCTGATGAATTCAGAAGAGGATATTCCCTATTTGTCTGTGGATAAGCCTTGAAGCATGGAGGGGAATGGCAAATGGTGGTGTGCTCAGGCTTGTCAGTTCAGCTCTTCCTGCTCTGTCATGTGTTGCTGTATTGACAGCCTCCTGCTCTGGGCACAACCAGTCTCATACCTGCTGCTTCAGGCAGCTCAGGCTCCCTCGGTGGCTTTTGCAGCCATCCTTCTTACATCCAGTTCTTGAAGCTGCCACCAGTCTGAGCACCTCAAAATAGTTCTTGAGCAAGCAGGGCTGTTTGTGTAACAGGCTGCAGCCTTGTGGTGCGAGCCAAATTAAAAGCAGAGAGGGCGGTTGGCAGCTGAGTTTACCCATCACGCTCTCCATGCTATCGCTCACCTCTGCTGTGCCTCCTCCATCCCTGAGAGTCAGCACCCAGGCAGGGCTGTGTATCCTGCTCCGGGCACGAAGCCGCAGGTTGTGCTACATGAGGCCCCTTCACCTTGGCTCTTGTCTGCATGGTCTCATCTCCTTCACCGACTGCCTGGTCTTGGAGGAACCTGAGCATGCAGAGCACCTGTGTGCAGGTGCCAGCTGAAGAGTGCTCCTTGGTCAGCCTCAAGCCCAGGGAGGAAGAGGAAGGAGTTGCACTGAAGTGAGCACTTCCCCACGGAGCAGATTGCCAGCGGGAGCCAAGAAAGTGCTCAGGGACACGGGCTGTGCCCTTCTGAACACGCTGCTTGGGTTGTGCTAATCACAGCTGGAACCAAGCCCCAGGAACTGGAGAGAAATCTCTGGTATCCACAGGGTCACCTGCTGCTGCTGGTCTAACAGCTTGGTCGTGGCTCAGGCCTGCTGAGATGCTCACAAGCTATGCAGAACACGCCTGCAATCCTCGTCGGCACTGAGTTCATTCAGAAAAATACAGCTCAGTTGCTCATGGTCATTGTAGAGAAAACCACCCCCCAGTGTTTAATAATTCAAGAGGCAAGAAAAATAATTATAAATATTTAAAGCCTCTGGAGCTGTGATGCCTTTGGAATGGTGATAGCCCTGTGCCCCTTTGCTTTGCCATCGCTTCCTTCCTCTTTGCCAATCCACTTTCCAAACACGGCTTTTAACTCCAACAGCAACAGGAGGCATCGCTGTGACCAACCCCATGGGCCTGGGAAGCCTTTCTCTTCTGCACTGAGAAACTGAATTATATCTGAAATGGTTTGAGACCTGAAGGTTTCAACAAGGATAATGGGTTTTAATTCTGCAGGGATGCAAGATGTACATAAATAGTGTTGTAACTCTCAGTGCCAGGACTAGGACTTTTGGATCTCCTTGCAGGGCTGGTGGCACGGTGAGACTCGGTCAGGGATAAAACAAGGATTTGTTGAGTACCAGAGGGAGCAGAAATGGACTTGGGTAGGGCTGGGGAAGGTTAAAGAGAAAGCCACAGGCCGTGGAACAAGCAGCACTGCTCAGGATCTCAGCAATGGCTTGACCTTAGTCACTTTAACTCCTTCAGTCATCTTGACAAGCCGGATTGATCAGGTTTGCATGGTGAAGCCCGGACTCCCAGGCTGACATTTCTAATGCTCTCACAGCTGAACAAGTGCTGACAGCAGCTGGCTTCGAGAATGGCCCTGGCCTCTGCCGGTGCTGCCCGTAGCGGTGCAGGACCCAGCCCACGTCTCCACCAGCTCTGCCACCGCCCTCAGGCGCGGCAGAGCCGGGCAGTGCTGGGGGCACGGGGAGGCACACAGCCGGGAGAGATGAATTGTCTTCTGTGGTTTGAGGATAAATGGGGACAAAATTGACACTTTGTCAGAATCCCCCTGCGTCTACAAAAGTGTTGAAAGTGTCTCATGTCCTCAATTTGTGGGTGGATATGGTCACATCAGTGCAAACCTTGAAATGTCAGTGATTTCTGAAATCTTTGCCATCCTCTGGTGAAAGAGAAGCCTGAGCTATTGACTAGAAAGCACACAGAAGAGGACCCAAGATGTGCTTGGGCACAGCGGAAATTAAATGGCTTTAAGATGGGACAATAATCCTGTTAAAAGAGTCTGGCACGGAGTGAGATCGAGGGGCACAAAACCATCGCTCAAGCAACAACCAACCACTGTTTAGTAGGAGGAAATTTCTTCCTCTCATCAGATCCGATTGCATAATCCAATTAAAAGCAGTGTATTTCTCCCTTCTGATTAGCACTAGCCAGCCAGCATGCAAACGCCACCAGCCCCATACTTCATCATTTCCCAGTCTAGTTACTGGTGAAGAAGGCTGGGGCTGAGCAACAGAATTGAGTGTGCTATTGACCGCTGTGCTCCTCACCTGCTCCACGTGCAGGACAAAGAGCAGGCATTAATCCTCCGGGCACAGGAGGGCTCCTCCAGCTTGTCACCAAATCAAATGCTGTTCAATATAACTTATTTAACTTGGCATTTGGTTATAGCAGCAGTGGAAAAGTATCCAGCTAATGAAGGGGAGTTTGTATTGCTTGCAAACAGAGTTGGTTTCTGTGCAGGGAGCTTTCCCAAGGACAAATGAGTCAGGGAACCAGGAGCAGAGAGAAGCAGGACTCAGGAGGGTGGCAGAGAGTGAAAACACACCCCAAGCCACAGCATCTCAAGACACTACTGTCCAAGGTATCCAGAGGCACATCTGCAGCCCCTCCGGTGCACTTGGGGCCCAGACTCACGCCTGCACCCAGCCCTTGGTGGGGTGTGATCCTCGACCCCGGCACCTTGGGCTGCCTTGATCCCCACCCTTTCCCAAATGAGGCAGGAACTCTGCTGCTCCCCGGAATGCCCCCTGCATCCCTCCTGCCTGTTCCTCCTGGGGCTAAGCATGGATTAGCAGGGATCTTCCCTCTTGCTTGGGAGGATTAAACATGTCATCCCCCTGCAGTCATTATGGATTCAGCTTATACTTTTCGTTGGAAAAAGCAGCTTTCATTTTTGAAACGCCTCTATTTCAGCACTTCAGAGAGGGCCCTTGAGGAAGCCAGAACTTCAGGAAACCACCTTCTCTTTGCCCAAACACCAGCAAGGTTTTAAGTCAGGATGGGCTGATCCTGCCAGTCAGGCTACCTTCTGCAGAGCACCTCTCTGCTGCAGCACCATGCCCTAGCCAGAACTCCATATGTGGCTCATAGGCACCAGTCAGGCTGAGGAGCTGCCGTAGCATCCAGCTCCTGCCACTACCACCAGAAAAAGGAGCCTTTCTGTCCCGTGTAAAGCCTTTGTAGGTGGAAGGTTACAGATGGTAGCCCCAAGGTGGTGGAACTCCCTCTCTCCACCAGCTCTGTGTGCTGGGGGTACCCCGGCAGGTTACCTGGGAGCATACCAGAGGCATCAATTTTCCTTCCCCAGACCAGGCTGGGAGCTGTGCATTAACTGCTGGTAAACATCTATAAATAGAGGGAAAGTGATTTTCCCTGTGACTTCTGCTCGGGCGCTGCGTAGCCCAGCACTGTGCCAGCCCTGCCCCCCTGCCTGGTGCCTGCCTGGCGCGGGCAAGACAGGGTCAGGGCAGCCATGATGCACCTTCCTGAGCTGGGGAGGAGGAGGGAGGCAGCGGTGGAGCTTGGCAGGCATATTCCTGACTGCACAATTAGCAATGAACAACTCCCTAATGATTGTTATAAAGTTTTAAACCAGCTAATGGGTCCTGGGAAGAAGAAGTTCATTGAAAGTACAAAGCATAAAAGAGCAAACACAAGCTGTGACATTTTAAATGAGAAGGCAGGAACCAGTCTCTCTACAAGTGATTATGGAATTATAGTACTGCTGCAGTTATCCGTTAACTGGGGATGTGCCAGGAATGCAAAGCTGGGGCGGTGTGTTTGGCTCCCCAGCGCTGGGGGCTGCCTCGTGCAAGGAGCATAGCACTGACAAGGAGCCAAACCTCCCAGACCCCCGGGGGTGCCCTAAGTGACACTCTGCAGTGAGGGGGACATTCCAGGGGCCTGGCTGCCCTGCTGCCCATCAGTATTCCCTCTTTTCCCAGCCTGCACCAGGGAGCCAGTGCCCACCAGAGCTGGTGGTGCCCATGTGATTCTCCATGCCAAAGTATCCATCCTCTCACCTTCCTGGCACCTGGAGCCTTGAAGCCACGACTGGGTAGAGTGACAACGGGACACTGTTCCCATAGGATGGGCACTGGCATCGCTTTAGGGCACGGGTGCTCCCAGACCAGCACTGGGCTGCTGGCCCTGCTACCCAGCACCGAGGTAGGACCTCCCTCCTCAGCCCAGCGCAGGAGCTGGTGTCGCTTTGGCCCACAAATTTTCTCCAGAGTCGGCAGTTTCTGCTTCTCCCATCACAAGTCAAAACACCCCATGTCCTGCTGTGTCCATCTGAGCCGCTCCTTGACCTTTCTTTGCTTCACAGGCTTCAGTGTTTCCCTGCAGTCAGGCACCCGGCCATTCCTTCTCCCTTCAAGGCTGCAGCCCTGACCCGGAGAGGAAACATGGCAAAGGCTGGTGGTTCAACAGCCTCAGGGACAGGGGCTGCCGGTGGGAGTGGGACCCCCCCCTACACCTCTACTCGCTGGATGGGGCACAAGGAGAGAGCTGAGAACTGCTCAGCAGTACCCACAGAAGCCTCCCGGCCCTGGGTCGCCCTGCACCCACAGCAGCCAGGGGATGCTCCACAGGGCAAGAGAGACAGAGCGATAACCCAGCGTATGACAGCCCTGCTGGAGGGGCAAGGCAGGGAAGAAAGATTAAATGCTTTCATTAGATTAATGTGCTGTGGCATTTTAAATTAGGAAATATTAATGTGGAAATAATAGGGATGTGCGTGGGTTATTTTTCATCCCCCTCATCGGTCCATGAGGGAAGAGAGCACTGAGGGAGAGCTGCTGCCAGAGGAATTTGCACTGCCCTGGGTTCATCCTCCTGCAAGGCCAAGGGCTGAGAGACGGTGAGGGTGAGAGCCGGGGGGGTGGGCAGCCGGGGAGCCGTGCAGAAGCACGTGCCAGCCCCAGAGGCGCTCTGGATGGGACATAGGATTTGGAATCAGTGCTTCTGCTGTCACTCCTGGAGATGAGGAGCCTTCCCCACAACCCCTGCCTGCCTTCCAACAGTCGCTCTCTTGCCCCTTTGGCAGAGGGTCTCTGCAGCCTCAACACCCACCCTGCCCCACAGCCCCCCAACACCCACCCGCAAAGAGCTGCTGTAGTTTACATCGTCCTCTTTTATTTATGACTTTCATTCCACTTTCTGCCGACTCTCTGATGGCACTACTCCAATTTAATTAAGTAAATAAATAAAGTGATTAATTTAGATGCTGTGGACTCTGCTGCATGAGTCCTGATAGCCCTCCTGGCTACAGGCTGGGCAGGAGATGCCCCGGTCCGGCCCACCCCTCCCTGGGTTTCCCATGGACTCAACACCCACAGAGACCCACTTGCTCCCATGGCGTGGCCAGGACTGTGGGTAACAGGGGGAACTTCAGGACATGTCCCACGCGAGTGGTCATCCAGCATCCCAGGCAGAGAAGCTGGGCTGTGAGGACAGGAGCACACCAAGCCAGTTTGTGGACACGAAACAGACTAAGCAGAATTTTTTCCACTTAGTTCTGATGCAGAACATTTCTTTAACACGATTCAGAGGACAATGTGAAATATCTCTGTTAGTATCTAATTATCTTTGCTATTGACCCAGCACTCCGAGCTAGTTTGGCACGGGGTGGGGTTTTCCCCTTAATGTCTCATTTCCAAGTAGCCATGAAATTGCGCTGGATTGCAAAATTCCCGCTTTGACGGAAGCGCTTCCTACGCAGAAGGTTTCTGCAGGGAATACAGACAAAACACTTTAGTGTGTCAGCGATTAGGAAGAACATTCCTTAGTCAAAGGGTAACTTCATTTCCTGCCTGGTCTCTGCAAAGTGCATGCACAGCCCGGGAGGATGGTGAGAGATCAGACTCTGAGGTGCAGGGAGAGAGATACGGCAGGTATATGGAGATAAAGCTAATTAAATGGAGAGCCACCGATACAATGAAAGACTAAAGAAGGTGCCTTGTCTGCTGATGAGGGCAGAGGGATTGAGGACACCTGGCTCCTAATTTCAGGCCTCCCCTGAATGTTATGTAGCCTAGGGCAAGTCACTTAATTCCCTTTTTCTTTTTTTTTCCCATTTAACCCTGTGTTAAGATAAACCTTCTATTTACTTGCTCTGCAGCATTCCTGAAGCTTGGAAATGTCTGGAAGTGTTTTGAGATCCCATATTATAGTGCAGGCACTAGACAGCCAGGACCACCAAGTCCTGCAGGCACCTCCCAGGTCCCCAAGCACCCACACCCTTATTCCCAGCACTGGAGCAAATGGGAGCCTTCACCTCGGGCCCCAGCAGCTCTCTGCAGCGATTTGCGTTTGACTGCTGAGGCATCTTGCATTTATGCATCTCCTCTTGCCCTTTTGGCAGCAGAACCGTCACCAGCAGCTGTGATTTCACCCCCAGGGAAGGATGAAGAGGGGCCTGCCCTTCACAGCTGGGGACCTGCGGTGAGGAGCAAACCCAGCCCGTGCTCAGGACAGGAATGAGCTCAGCAGAGGCAGGATTTCAGTAATGTTTATGATATTAAACAAACTCGCAGCCCACAGCAAGTGGTGCAGGTAGCAAAAAGAAGATCAATATGCTGGCTAATGGATACAGAAGGGCAATTTCGTTGGGTGTTGTGTTTGGTAAATTATTTGTAAAGTTAAACACACAATGGAAGCATTGCAGGCCTGCCTGCTCGGGAAGTAAATGAGGCAGCCAGCACAAAGCGAGCCCCAGTGATGAATGGTCACAAACGCTGTTGTTCACTAAACTGACAAGTCATCGAGAGTAAAGGCAAAACTGGAATATTTTTAATTGGTTTTTACGTATGTCTCTGTTTGCAACCAGTTTGAGATCAGCTCTTTATTCAAGACGGGGCGAGGGTTAAATGTACAGGGCTGGGATCACAGGCATCATCCCTGCAGCACATCACGCCCTGTTCTCCCAGTGAAGATGTGGCAGAGGTCAGAGCTGCATCCCACTGGCCACAGCATCCCCCCAGCGTGAGGACGATCCCTCTGACCTGGCCTGACCAAGGACTGGGGCACAGCTGTGCCCTGGCAAAGCTTAACGTGAAAATACTACAAGTGAACCCCTCTTGCAGTGAGCTTTATGCTCATACAGTGAGATTAGTGCATAATGAACAATTATATGGATTTACATTTCAAATTAACTTTGGATAAAGTGTAGTAGTCTGTCAATTGCCTAAAATACATTAACAGTTCTTTGGTCTCACATTCAAACCCATAAAAATATTGCTGTTGCTAAAAAATGGCTACTTTGGGAATTTAAGCCCCACACAAGCCAATTAAATTTAAATACTGACACCATTTCCTTACAACTTTTCCTATTATTTAAAAATTACTCCCATTCAGTTCACCTGACTGGAATTGGAACCCTGGCCACAGACACGGCCCCGGGGCTGGGCGGTGTGTGACTGGTAGCCTGGTGCTCCGTGTGGATGAAAGTGATGTTGATTTAGCAAATGATTTTAAAAAAATGAAAAAGGTTCTTTCTCAGTAAGGACCAGGCAGAAGACAAGAGATGGCAGCTTTCTCCACCCCACTTTGCTTATGTCCTGTGCCAGGACAGGCATCCCTGGATATGCTCCTTTATTCTAAGCCTTATTTATGTAAATCTATCCTGAGAGCACGTGTGACGACGGAGAACACGTAGGCACAAGCAATACAGCCACGTTTTTCCTCCTCCGTTTCCTGCAGCAGCCACCACTCTGCATCATAAACCGTCACCTGGAGCTGTCTCTAGCCCCTTCAGCTGCGTTTTCTCCTCCACCCTCCTTCTGTCTTCCCCACAAGCCTCTCGCTCTAGTAACCCCCAGCTGGGTGCTCCTCAGACGCGGCCGGCCCTTTCCAGTCCTCCAGGCCGTTGTGGTCCCGAGCGAATCAAGCAGGGGCAAAAAGCAGTTTCACGTGGGCACCTTCTGCAGACACTGGCAGGAGGTCAGACACCCCCCAACCTGGGATCCGTAATTGGAGCCAAAGAGTTTGGAACTAATGAAAGAAGTGAGGAAGTCTTACAACGAACAAGTCTGAATGGAGTGGTTTCTGGCACCCTTTCAAATTGATTTTAAATATGAACTCCCTTTAATCCTCCTCCCTCTCTCATTCCCTACATTGCTGATTCCTCATCAAACAGTTTAAATTAATTTGAGCCTGTCGTTCTCTGCCCTGTTATCTCCCCCCCCATTTATGAATTTTAAATCAACTTGTTAACAACCTACTTAGTTGCATAATTTTGCTATAATAATCCATGCCCCTGGCCGAATGCATATTAATTCTGGAGATAACACGCTCTGCAACGAATGGCACAGCAAGCTCACGGCCGTGCTCTCCCTGCCAGTGCCGGCCTCAGAGCCAGGAAAATGCCTTTGGACAGCCCAGGGCTCAGTGGCTGCAGGACTTGGGCTACCTGTGCTTTGCTCCTGCTCCTGGACGCTGCTCTCCAGCTCGGACCATTCCTCACCATGCTGGGTCTGCAGACCCCGTGGCTGGGGCAGGCGGGAGTGGGGGATGCAGGAATACGGGTGCAGATTGTTCTCATTCTGGGCCAGTGGCTGGGCCACCCCTTCCCCTCGAGCCAGCACATGCTGTCTCTGCTCATCCTCACAGCCCAGCGGCTCCAGAGCCAGCTGTGGTGCAGACAAGTCCTGTTTCCGAGATGGAAACTGAAGATACAATCTATAAATCATTTCCTAAGGGTTATGATAATGGGTTATTGATTAATAGGAGAGGGTAGAGAAAACAGAGGAAGCACTGGAGGTCATAAATCCTGTAAATTAGGTAACCCTGTGTGTGCCGAGAGATGTGAGGTGTGTGCTCGGGTCCTCATGTAGCAGCAGCTGGATTTCCTGCCTTGGTGAAGTTTCAGTTTTCACCAGAATCAGGGCAGCCATCTCCATCCTGCGGCACAGCGAAACCCGGGCTCCAAGGAAAGGTGCAGGAGCACTCATGGTGTGTCCTGTGGGTTCTGCCCTCAGCTCCGCAGGTGAAGGTCACTTCTGTGGGATGCTCCAAGGAGCTCTTGCTCTGAGCTCCTCGGCTTTCAGTCCCAGTGAGGTTTAATTCCCCTCTGCTCTTATGCTCCGCTCTCATCCTTCCTTTCTTGTCCCTCTTAAGTCATTGAAAGCAGCACTTCTTTATTTGACCATGCTATACATTAATCCTACTTCTTCCACGGAGACATGCTGCGAGCGTTGCTACTTATTTTTCCTGCTATTTGTTGTGCCTTTTTTTTACATGTCATGGTTAAAGAAAAGCTGTCCATTACCCCCAACAATAACAAACTAGCCAGAGGGCTGAGTGCGTGTTCCAGCAGGAAAGTGGTTCCCGGAACCTCGCTCTTCTGACAGACCTAGTGATTCGTGGCCAGAGACCGCCCGGTCCCAGCCAGGACTGCCCCGACCGTCCTGCCGCTCGCCTCACGCCAAGGAATCCCCCGAGGCTCCTGGTCCGGGCCAGGCACTTGCGGGTACCCGGGCCGGGGACAGCCGAGGGCGATGCCCGCAACCCCACACCCCGCACCCTGGAGCCGCTTCCCGGCTCCC
>VWZK01016527.1:511598-526949 GCA_013396935.1 Baryphthengus martii | reverse complement strand
ACCCACCCCAGCAAAAGGCAGGGCTCACCAGTTACACCCTACGGCTTATTTTAGCAGGTACCCGTGAGTGTCCCTGGAAGCCCAGCACCCCTCTGGTACCCCCAGCACTGCAGATACCTTCACTTGCACAAATAACCTGACTAAATATAGCCCTGCCTAGGCAGGCAGCCGTAGGAGGAGAGGTTCCCTGCAGGGTAGAGTCTGGACCCTGCTGCAGTACCAGCCCTGCCTGGGGACACAGCAAGGGCCCCATGTTCTGCCCTGACAAGCATGGCAATCTCACAACCTCCAGAATGAGTCACTTTACAGCCTAATACGGGCCAAGAGCAAGTTCCTCCTCCTGAATCACCTCCTGACACCTTCCTCCTGCACCTGCCCTTCCACAGCTACTGCAAAGGTACTCCAGCCCAAACAGCGGTGCTCAGGGAGGGTGGGCACCAGCAGAGCAGAAGGTGGGAAAGGGGCATCTCACCCTCACTGGATGGTGGACCAGCTTCCACAGCCCACAGGACCTGCTCAGCAGGAGNTATGGGTTCCCTGAGCCCTTTTGCAGAGGTATCAGCTCAGCAGTTCCCATCCTGGTCCTGTCAAACAGTGCCAGGGGTTTCCACCCACAGGGTGTCCCAGCAACAGGGGCTTTCCCAAAGCAGCACTGNACCTTTCCCCAAAACTGACTCTAGGTTCTGGTATGTAGAAGTGTGATTCTAGGAAAGAAGTTCAACATTTGATGGGTAAATTGTAAAAAAAAAAAAATCAAGTTTATTTGAAAAAACTCAGCCTCTTAACATGTTTTCTGATCAACATCTACTAGAACTTGAGAGCCATGAACCTGCTCCACGTACGTTGAGATATTTTCCAACATTAAAAAATAAAAAATAAATACGTACAAATTCTTTCCTCCCCCTTACATGTCCTAGATGTGAGTGGTTAGGCATCCACCGCCTTAAGGTCTCAGTTGAACAGAAGCAAGTAAAAGAGGTTTCTCTAAGAGATAAAAGAGCGAAAGCAGAAGGCCTGTCTCAGGGATGTACCATCTCCACCCACCCCCTCCGCTCTGCCCAGGATGAAGCACCCAACACACCCACCTGGGTGGGACTGACAGGCACAGGGGTGCTCTGGTGGAAGCCCTTCCATGGGGGGATGGAGCAGGGCTGAGGAGGGCACCCCAAGCCAGCAGTGTCAGCCAAGGCCCCACTCCCATTGTACATCGCCCAGCGCTGGGCTGGGCAGGGGCACGGCCAGGGCAGAGTCGAGGCAGGGGGATCCCAGCCCTCCCCACACCAAGGACTCAGCTGCGGGAGCCGGGCGATGCCTGACGTCAACGGCAGCTGCCCTTCTGCAACCCGGATATCCCATGAGCACAGCTACAAAAAGAGGGGTTTTAAAGAACTACAGTAGCTAAAGTGTTTTCAAAACATACCTAAAGACCACCTAACAGAGCCAAGAGGCACCGGGCACGGCAGTGAAGACCACCCTGCCCCACGCCCGGATCTCCCCCTCCGGAGGGCCCACAGTAAGAAGCGTGTGAAGCAGTATTCATCCAGGGCTGGCCCTGAAGCCCATCGTGCTCCAACAAACCCAGTATCTTGCTTTTTATGGCTTTTTAACAACAGAACTTCCCCAAATGCACGCACACACACCCCCCCACCCCCCCGAGTAGAACACAGAGCTAAAGCACGGTTTAGAGTTAAGGCTCGTCCAGATTCGCTAGATACGAAGGCTGTAAGGCACAGATTAGTACATTCATGTTACTGTTAAAAAGCCAGAGTATAAAAAGCCCCCCTGCCCCCCGACACACGAGGATACTGCGTGTGTAGCCCTGTTACCTTTGTTGAACACAGATGGAAAGACAATTCAGAGCCTGGTTAAAATGAACACCTGGTTTAAACACTTCTCACGGCCGCCCAGGCCAGTGGAGCACTGCCCCGGCCACCATGCCAGGGCAGCCGTGCTTCCCCGACTCTCCGGGATTGAGACTGGTCCCTCACATGTGGCTCTCCTCCTCTTTGACACCATCCTCCGTGGTCTTCTGAGGCGAGGGGGCCACGTCGTTGTTTGCCTCTTTCTGCTTCTCGGCCTCGTCAACATTGGTCTCCTCTTCCTTCCCTTCCTTCCTCACCTTCTCCTCCGCCTTCTGCTCCTTTGCCACCAGGCGGTAGTTGATGCCCATCCCGATGAAGAGATAGATCCCAGAGATGATGAGGATGATCCCACAGGCCCAGTACGTGTACTTGTAGTCACCGTACATGTCGTTGAGCTTCCCTGAGGGACAGAGAGGGGACAGCTTAGCGAGATACTCCAAAAACTGCTCCGGGTTGTGAAGATGTCCCCAAGCCCATCACCCTCCACTTCAGGCCTTTACTCCTCCAGCCCCTGCTCCCCCACCCTGTGCCAGAGGCTCAGACCCCACTTCCTCAGCCACCCCTCAGATGCTGGGGCGGCCTCAGGACTGGTGCTCATCGCCCTCACCCCTGCCCTGGTGCTGAGGGTTGCCCACAGCTCAGGAGGGCCCACCACCGCTCAGCAAGGCCAGGCAGAGCACACCCTACCTAGCAGAGGGGGTCCCAGAAGCACAGGGCAGCACTCCACAATGGTCACCAGGCCGACTGCGCTGGAGAACCGCTGCGCTCCCACCAGGTCCATCAGGGTCTCAAAGAGGACCGAGCTCAGCCAGCCAAAGGCAAAGCCAAAGAAGCCAGCATAAATGCAGAAGCCAGCATAGGTGGTGGACATGGGGGCCAAGAGATGGCACACGCCGTTGTAAATCACAGAGATGGCAAAGAAATACTGGACTCTGGGCCTGATCCACTTGGTGTTTGCCACCAGGCCCATAGAAGGTCTGGCCACCATGTCTACAAAGGCCAGGATGGAGAGCAGGAAGGCTGCAGACTCATTAGCGATCTTCTTGCTCTTCGCATAATTGCTGAGGAAGACCAAGGGAGTGAAGAGCCCGAAGAACATGATCACGTTGCCAGACAGATAGAGCAGGAAGCCCCTGTGCGTGAACAGGGACAGGTCCAAGAACTTGTTGATCGTCTGGAAAAGCGTGCTCTTCTGTTTCTTGGCCTTCCCACCAATGAGGTCTGTGCTGGTGTCACCATCGTCCTTTTTCACCGCCTTCCCAGCTTCCTGCAGCACCTCCTTATTGGCCTCTTTCTTCACCTGGTCTGGCTTGGGGCCGATGGGCCGCATCAGGGATCCAGCGACACAGCAGTTCAGCAAGAGACCGCCGAGGATGAGGAAGCTGCCGCGCCAGCCAAATATGCCAAAGAAGAGCTGGTTGACGGGTGCCAGGGTGGAGAGGAAGACGGGGCTGCCTGCCATCGCCAGCCCGTTAGCCAAGGGACGCTTCTTGAAGAAGTACTTGCCGATCATTGTTAAGGCTGGGTTCAAGTTAAACGCGAGTCCAAGACCTGAAGGAAAAGGAGAGACGAGGGGCTCAGAGCTTGACCACCCCCACCAGCACCAGCAAAAGAGCTGGTGGGACGAGTGGGGTTGCAAAGTTCCTGTACAAGTGTCCCGATGGCACAAGCTGCCAACCTGGGAGGAGGCACCAGAGCCGCATCAAAGTTGTGCACAGGGGAGAATCTGAGCTGCTGGGAGAGGAGAACCACCCCAGGTCATGACAAACCTTCTGTCAACTGGTGAGACACAACCCTAACTGGGGGCAGGAACAACAGCTCAGATTGGACAGGGCTCTGAGCAACCTGCTCTAGTTGCAGATGTCCCATCTCCCTGCAGGGGGGTTGGACTCTGAGCTTTAAAGGTCCCTTCCCACCCAAGCCAGCCTATGATTCTATGAACACAGACATTCCCCAACAACCACTCGGTTTAAGTTGCTCCTCTCACTGCCCCAAGAGAGGCCTTATCTCCGCTGCAGCCCTGTTAGGGCAGGGCCATCACTTACCCCCTACGACACCAACGCAGAAGTAGAGCTCCTCCACCGTGTTGCAGAAGGAGGCCGCGATCAGCCCGCACCCGGAGAGGCACCCGCCAACGATCATGATGGGCCGGCTGCCGTATTTGTTCACCAGGATGCTGCTGATGGGACCTGAGGCATCAAAAGGAGATGGGCCCAGAGATGAGTTACCTTTGCAGGAGCGATGCACAAGCGCCCTGGAGGTTCACTGCCACGGGCTCCTGGCTTTAGCACAGTGACACTTGACCCAGCGAGAGAACTGGGGTAACGGGGAAGGGCAGGAGGTTGGGAGCCATCAGGAGATAAGAGATTTGGGACAGAGAGAAGCCACTGCCAGGCAGCGTTGTGCTCTGGGGGCTCTGCCCTGCCTGTGGCCACCCACTCACCCAAGCTGGGTCTCAAGTGCACAGCAACCACCTGGCTCCAGCAAGAGGTTTCTGATCAAGACCAGACAAAGCTGTGAAGGAACAACTTTGTTGGGCACCGGCAGAATTCCCAGAGGGCTCTGGGTTGGTGCAGCCCCAGGGAGCCAGGGGGGGCTTGTTTCTACTGCTACCCCCCAGAGGCAGAAGAGCCCAATGGCTCTGCACAGCCGCCTTTCAAGTGCTTCATTATCAGGAGCTTTAATCCAAAGCAAACAGCAATTAGATACTGTGAAGCACGCTCTACAGATACTAAATGTATTTAAATAAACTGAATGAACATCTATTGAATATTAACAGACCCAGTTTTGCCATTAACAGACAGCGAGGTTGTCAACATGTTATTCATGGTCCTCAGACTCCACTTGACCTTTTTGCCCAGTGTAAACACAGGCTGGAGAAGGTGACCGAAGCCCCGCTGCCACAGAACTGTCCCCAGCCCCATGGCATCCCGCTCTGTGGCCAGCAAGGTGCCAATGTGCCAGCCAGAGCAGCCCACATCAGCGGCTCGGGCCCAACGCCACCGGCACTTGGGAAGGGGCTGTGTCCCCAGTCCAGGAAGAGGCAGTAGCAGATCCCAGGAGCTGTCACATCTGCCCAAGCCCCAGGCGCTTCCCCGCAGAGCACTCAGCACTTTGCAAAACTTGTACCTTGAACTCAGCAAACGGGATGCCCCTGGACAGAGTCTAAAGGCAGCAGCAGCCTCACCTCTGCAAACTCCAGCGCAGAGCTGCGGGCTCCAAGGGCAGCTTGCGGGAAGCCGCCAGGCCGAGCAGCACCTGGTGCCCTGCTGGCAATTCCATCCCCCCCCCCTTTTTTTTTTTTAAAATAAAAGACAAAAATTCACACACCCTCCTACCTTACAGATTTGCACAAAGCATTTCTGACCAAATGTCAGCTGATCTATTTTGTTTACTCACACTGTGAAAAAAGTGTAAGCAATGGAACCAGAGTCCTCCCTAATCCCATTGTGGAGCTGAGAAAGATCACTGCAGACACGCACCTGATGGTGACTGCACAGGCTGGCCTCGGGGGGCTGCAGGCCACGCTGTTCCAGCATCCCCAGCCCTGCCCAGAACAGGAGCTACCCCAGCTCTGCCAGATACCATCAGCCCAGGACCATTTGCCAGAGTATGAGCTACCTTTTTTTGCTCCCAAGCAAGCTCATTGTTTCCACGGGAAGGTGCCCCAGGGACAGGGAGCACAGGATGCACCCTTTGACTGCTCCAGCACAATTCAGATCCTGCAGAGGGTCTGGGCTTGTGCTGCAGGAGCCCTGGAAGCCAGGGATGCACAAGGGCAGGCCCAGGGTGCCTCCAGCATCCCTGCCCCTGGCCTATGGGCAAGTGGTTCAAAACCAGCGAGTTGCTGGGATTTAACAGCAACAATTAAAGGGGAGTGGGAGAGACAGTGTCAGTGTGGAGGGAAGGGGACAGGGGGACAACCCCAGGACTGGAGAAGGGAGATCTCAGCCTAGCCCTCCAGGCAGCGCCACCCCCAGGGCACCCAGAGGGACCAGCTCTGAGCTATTAGGAGAGGAGCAATGGCCCAGATTGAGTCTCATTAAGGCAGTTACACGGTTTACAAGCTTGTTATACCATCGGAGCAGGGAAATGTGCCGGTCGCTTCGCTAGCTGAGCCAGGACAAAGCCGAGCCTGTTCCCCAAAGGAAAAGCCTCGTGCTCCGCGGGGCGCTGACGTCAGCTCCTTTCGATGCACAAATGCAAGGCGGCTGCGGGCAGCGGGCCAGCCCGGGATGGCAGCAGCACAGGCCCTGAGCTGCCTCTCAAGTGGACACAACAGCAGCCTCCCAAGAAGTGTTTCTTTTCAGCCGAGCGACCCAAAGCTGCATATGCAGGCGGCTACGAGAGCCGGGGGCGCTCCGCCTGCTCCTCACCGGCTGGAGACTGGAGACAGGCATAATGCACAGCTCAGATTAAGAGACTCCCAGAAGCAGTTTCTGAAGGATAGGGGAGGTGAGCTGCTTCACTTTAAGTAGTTTTGCTTCACTCTGCTTGCGTCTCTGTTTCCAGTGCACATCACAGCCCTCCAGCAGCACAGGCTGCCCACGGTGCTGCTCGGCACTGGTGAGGGAGAACAGGCAGCAGCAGGTTTCAGTGCACTCCAGAGCACAGCTGAGCCATTGGAGCTGAGCAGAAAATGAGCATGGATCCCTGAATACAGCGGCTGCTTGCTGGATTAAAACAAATAAAATAAAAAATTTTAAAAAAATTGGTCTTATCTAAAAGAAAGAGACCCTGTGAGCAGGGCTCCTGCGTGCAGCTCAGTGACTCCCTGGCCTTCGGGCAGGCGCTGGAAGCAGACACGGCGTCTGCAGCACAGTGTAACAAGGACAAGGGCAGAATTACACAAGTTGTAATTCCCCGGAAAGATTTTACTTACAGCTTTGCAGAGGAGGACAGATTAACCTGGTTTTTCCATTCTGGGCATTAAATAGAACTTTTTGAGCAACCTCCTTTAAGCAAACTCACTAAGGGAAGTTCTGCTCTCCTGCAAGGAGAGAATTCCAACTTTTAGCAAGGTTTTGGTTGTTGTGACTACAGCCCACTTACCTCCTGCATACATAACAGCCAGCATGATGGAGGAGATCCATGAGACTTTGCTGCTGGATGCATTGAAGATGACCTCAATCTCTTTGAAGAACACGGTGATGGATTTGGGGAAGGCATAGGAAAACCCAATGGAGATGAAAGCTCCGATGACCACTGCCCATCCCCATCCGCCTTCAGGAGGGGTGTATCCCACAGGGCCTCCGATGGCCGGTGGCATCTTGAACCAAGTTGGCGATGACTCAGTTGGGGTTCAAAGATCTGCAAAGAACAAAGCATTGCCCGAGTTGGAAGCAGGGAGCTCCATGCCCACTCCTGGCACGCATCGACACGGTTGGAGCCCTACTCGCACAGCACCAGTGCCTCAGGCAACCTCCAGGAGAGCTGATTTGAGATGAGCACTCAGGGCTCACCAGCACACCGGCCTCACAAGGCCATCCCAAAACACACGCTCAGGCTGCGTCCAGCCTTTAGGAGCCGGTATATATAAGCAACATATTTCAGACACGTCACCCCATCCTAAGCTGAAAAGGGCAGCCATCCACAGCTGGGGCACCCTGGAGGAGCAGCAGCGCCACCGGCACATGGGGTTGGACCGGCAGAGGGCTGAGGCTGGTGTGGTCAGAGCTCACCAGCTTGGGGCAGAGCCTCTGAAGCTTCTCCAAGAGTGTGATCCCAGCACACCACAAAGTCTCGGGAAGCCCCAAGGCACCTGGAGCAGTAGTGGCACACCCAGGTTATTAAATGCAGACACACCAGGGGAAACAAGGCCACAAGCACAAGCCAGGACACCTTCAAGGAAAGGGCAGGGAGCGTCGCAGGGAGCGTCACAGCTCACCCACCACAGCTCACCCACCGGCCCTGAAGGTCAAGAGCTGCAGCTAAACTTAGCCCAAGCAGCGGCCGGGGAAGGCTGCCTGGGGAGGGGAGGTGGGTCTGAACAGGAGCAGCCGCAGCAGAGTCCAGCGGCCCCAGAGCTTGACTCCAGCCAGACACACCCTGACCCAGCTACAGCCAAACCCTCTTCCCCTACAGAAAAGGCTACGGCAAGCTTCACGGAAGCACCTGACTCTAAAAACAATTCACCTTAAAAGCTCAAACCCAGAAGGGATTAGAGAACAAAATAAATGGGGAAATGTCATTCAGGCTGGCTAAGGTGCAGAATCCCCTCAGAGAGGCCAAGCAGGGAGAGGCTGACTTGGAGCAATTCGGAGACTGGCAGGAGACTCAGGCTGCTTACACTTTCCCCACGGTGCAGCTGCTGCACAGCTGGATCCCACCCTGAAGATGTGGTTACTGGGAAAAAAAAAGGCTGCTTCAGGCAGCAGGGCAGCACAAGTTATCGTGGGGAGGAATCGCAACCAGAGCAGCTTCTCAGACGTGTGTGACACTACACAAAGCAAAAGGCATCGCTGCAGTCCCCAGAACTCCTGTGTGCCCCTGCAGATTTTAGAAGACATTTCTGTCACCTCGCAGCCCCCTGGGGTCACAGCCAGAGCCCCTCAGCCTATACTAAGCATGATCAGCCAAGGAGGGGACATGGCGCTTCTCGTTCTGCAGTGCTCTGCTGCTCAGGTTCACACTTGAGGAAAGAGCCGCTTTTGAGCAGGAGGTTTCTCCAGAGTCCGCCAGGTCACATCAGCCACCGCAACAACCCAACAGCCACGTGCTGGCTTGGAGAGGTGCAGCCTCCTATTTATAGCACACATCCATTCAGGCTCACGCCGATTACCATCTCGTCCACCGCTGCTGACGTGCCAGCAGCTACCTGGCACACCCCCTCAGCACACCGCCGTGCCACGGGCGCCCGCCTTGTTTTCACTTGCTCCACGTCACTTCGGTGCGCATCCGAGGTCAGGATCCAGTTGTCCCGCCTGAAGCACAGCCCCGGGCCGCAGGAAGCCCCTGCTCCCACCTGGCATGGCAACCACAGGTGGCAGAGTTACCTGATCCGGCGCCAGGTTTGCCAGGGCCACCCGACACCCGGCCGCGCTCAGGCGATGCCTTGGACCCACACGGGGCAGGAGGAAGCGGAACACGGGCAGCTGGTTTCTCTAAGCCGCTAAGACTGGTTTAGCCCGACCCAGACACCGATTTTCTCCCTGGCAGGGTATTTTCCTGCGTGTCGGCCAGTGTGACACATGACCATCACGAGCAGATCCGAGCCACCCTGCGCTCCAACAAAGGAATCATTGACAAGACGCTGCCCCGAGCACGTCCACGGCTGAACTATGCCCAGGAGCCCACAGAGCCGATTGCCTCGCTCGGATCCTCGGGATCTAAAGGCACACGGAATGGCTCTTTAACACCAGTCCGAGCCCACCCCGGCAGGGTCCGGCCGCAGGCAGGCCCCACAGCAGAGCCTGGACTTTGTTTACATCACCTCCCCACACCAGCTGCACACTGGAGTCTCCAGCCACCTCTTGGTTTGAGTCATACTGAGCTTTCACAGCCTTTGGTGACTTGAAAGCATCATCGAACCGCACTGATTTGCCTGAAACAATTTTTGAAAGATGAGACTCCCAGGTGCTGGCAATAAAAGCTACCACCAAGGAATACAATCTGCTTGTTAGCACTAATTAAAACTACCAGTAATAAAAGCCATCCAAAGCAAAAGCTGGGCGGTGCTGATGAGGCATTGAGGATTTTTCTCTTTTGCTCCCAAGACACACACAGGTTTATTCTCCCACCGCTCCCGAGAAGCTCAACGGCACCGAAATGATGCGGCCTGATTCATCTCCGAGTTCTTTCCCTGCGAGCAGCATTCCTCCTCCTGTGGGTGCCCAGGTGCCATCTCTATAAAATAAAATAAAGACTTCTGGCGGGTTAGACATGACCTCTCTTGCATTGCACAGGGAAAAAACCTTGAAGGTTTGAGACCATGTAGCAAGATTCCCAAAGCCTGACGCCAGAGGGTTTACATGAGGAGCCTGCATGCCACAACAGTTTTCCCTGACTCATTGAAAATCCTTATTAAGAAAGACCAGTTTTAGAAAGCTTTTACTTCAACTGCATTAAGGCTCTTTGCTGATTTCCTCCTTGCCCCCGCACAGCAGTTTCAAATGAAACAGGGGAAAAAAAAGCACATGTAAAGCAGCCAATTAAAATGGAAAGCTTCCCTCCCGTTTGCAAAAAGGAAAAAAAACCACCCAGAACATAGTTATGACATTTACAGCCGTGTTTTAGAAGAGCCGCAACGTGTAAGACGTGTTTGGAAATCAAATTCACAGCTGCCAGGCAGCCAGCTACAGTTTGCCCTATTAGGAAATAAAACAACCATATTTGCAGTAATTAAGACTGATGAGACCAAGTAATGACTGCAAGTATCACATCTGCTCCCCGTAACCGTCCTGACTAATCCGCAGGAATGGGTAGCCTACAGCAACCCTGCTCCGCGCAGCAACGGCAAAAGCACGAGCGGCGGCTCCTCGGGCGGCCAGGGCCGGCTGCATCACCTCCGAACAGAGCCCGCCGCGACCAAACCCCTGCCACTGCCTGGGTCCTGCACCCCAGCGCTGCCGGTTCTTCTCTGGGGGGGCTGGAACAGGAAGATTTCAAGATTTTTTAGTTACATAATGCAGCAAATTGCTGCGCTTTCAAGAGTCCCAGATTGGCAGGACTCCAGAGTAGAAAAACAGAGGCTCACATTTATAAAGGGCTGCAAATGCCACAAAATATTTCTGGGGCAAACCCTTTACGAAAGCGTCCTCACACCGCTCGCTCCTTTTCGGGGTCAGAGGAAGAGGGACGTTCCCCCACCCACGCAGGGGGCCGTGCCCAAGTACCACACACCTGGGCCTCCCTCGAGCATCCCTCCAGCTCGAGGTTTTCCTGCTCCGGGTACACGCTCGCCCTGTGACTGCTGCCAGAGATTCTGGAACACTTCCCACGGAGCAGGGTGCTCCAGCAGTAGGGAGAGCTGAGGCTGGAGAAGGGCAGCAGCAGAGCCCAGTCCTGCTTCCCCAGACTGGCAGGGCTGCCCGGTGCCGCTGTGGGCAGAGGCTCAGCCGGCCCCACGCACACTCCTCCTTGGCTGGTGTGAAGCCCACGGTGGTGTGACCCAGCACTGCCACAGGCTACCTCTGTTGGTGCCCGTCTGCTCCTCTGGCACTCTCCCAGTTCCAGGGAGGAATGCAGCAGTGACTGAAGCGGGATCTCTGTGGTAGCAAGATCTGTAGGGACTTACCTGCTGTATGATGGCCATTTGGGCTCCTCATGCCTTTGACAGTCACATGTGGCCTTTGGCCAGTGAACTCTGACACTGGAACACCCAGGCCAGGCAGGATGGGCACAAAGCTGCCCATTGCCAGCAGCCCCCAACCCTGCGCCTCAAGGGGCTCCCACCTCAAGCCTCCAGCAGAGAGGAAGGATGCAGCTGCGGGACACTGTTCTCCAAAGCCCGGTGAGCCCTTTCCCATCAGCGCTGTCCTGAAGCATTATCCAAAGGGAAGCCTGAAACCCCGCCCCAGCCTCCCACTGAACCTCAGTTCAGTGCTCACCACAGGGCCATAAACACCCCACAGATCATCTGTCCGCCTGGGGAGCCAGCAGGCCCCAATCATCCCTGGAACCACACTGAGATCTCGTACGTGCTGCAGGGAAATGGAAGTGCTGGCAAGCGCGAGCTGTTAACAACCAGTAACACTTCATAGCTTCAAATCTGGCCTTTTTCTGGCCAGAAGCAAGATGAAATAGAGAACGTTATCAGCTAATGAGACACCACTTTCATTTTTAAGCAGGTTTATAGCTTAAAATATGGAGCTGTAGCTCCAGTGAGTGCCCATAGCTGGGGTTTAACCTGGCTACGTGACTCCCTGGCGCTCACAAGGGCTCTGCACCAAGACAATAGTCGATTGAGGTCCTGCTCAGCCACAGGGTGAGGCGAGGTCAGCAGCACGGGCAGAGTTTGCTCAGGAACGGCAGGCCACACAGGCAAGCTCGAGGTTTTTGCCAGAAGCATCCCAGCCTGCTCAGCACCTTCCCCCCCGAGGGATGGCCAGTGCACCCTCGGACATGCTCCAGTCTGCCGGCCCGGTGAGCTAACCGGGACATGTAGACAGGCAGACGCCACAGGGCACGGCGGCATCACCGGCTGCCCTCCTCCCACTCCCAGCTGCGCCCGCTGCCGCCAGCGAGCCCCAGCCTGCAGAGGCACAGAGCAGCCCACTCGCCCCACTGGCAGCCAGCACTCCCCAGCACGATCAGAGGCCTTCCCTGGATACCCGCCACGGGGCTCTCCAGTGGACAGAGCCCCAGCTACCCCAGGCCAGCTGTGGGGCACAGCTGGGCTGTGGAAGGCTGCGAGCTGCCACGAAGCCAAACGTCAGAGTTGTTTGTGAGGAGCTTTGGGAGGGAACAACCAACCAACAGGCAGCTGTCTCTGCCTACCAGGGAGATACTAGACAAGCTCTGGTCCCGGGCTGCTGTGCCCAGTTACTAGCTCTGGTGACATTCAGTCTGCCAGAGCAAGGACCAAATGTCTGATTGGTATGAGCACGTGCAAAGTGCAGCTTAAGCTACTAACAAGACCAAGACAGAAAGCCTGGCTTATTTCTATACCAGAGCACTCTGACCCAAAGCCCTGTGAGCAGACCTGGGGAAGTTTGAGGGTGGGTTACAAGAACATTATGTGGAGCAGCTCTTAGAGCATCCTCCAGGCTCATCACCCTCCACTCCAGGCACAGCACCCAGAGGCCCTGCTCTAACCAGCCCCACAGGATGGCAGCAGGGTTGGCAGCAGCCCACCCCACACTCAGGCCCTGTCACCCCGCGGAGCTGCAGGGCTGTGGAAAGGCTCAGCCTTGCTGAGGAGCTTCACACACAAGTTTGAAGGCACGCACCCAAATGACACAAGCTTAAGAATCACAGTTGGAGAAGACCTCTAAGATAACTTCTTTACTGCTGAATGCGGTGAAGAAGTGTGGCCCTAATAGCACAAGGCACTTTCTCTCCACCTCAGCAGTGCTGGGGACGGAGCAAAGGCTCCACAGGTGACACAGCCCAATTCTGCTTGTGCCCCCATCCCTGGGGGAAGGGACCCACAGCCTCCGTGCAGGGTTTCACAGTCCCACCCCGGGCACAAGCCGTGCTGTGCCAGGGAGCAGAGACGATCCTCCCGGCACTAGTGCTACTCAGGAACGCTCCCAGGACATCCCGTGCCCATCAGGAAATCCTCAGAATGAGAAAAATGTGGTACAGAATAGCATCGGCATTCTTTTGCTAGACACCCGCACTGCCAGCCAGGGACGCAGCCACTCAGGTTTCATGGCACAGCAGGGTAACGCGAGGCTGCAAAACTCCAGAAAGTCACGACCATGGCAGCCAAACTGTAAATGAAGCTCTCTTCCCTCAGAGCCGTCTAAGCTGTCTTTGCTCCCAGTCACCACCCTGTTATCACTCAAACCAGGACCAGGACAGCACAGGGATGGAGGTGGGAGACTCTCACCCAGCAGCACTCAGATTGACTGTGGTTTCAAGAATTAACTACAGCCCCAGATGAATTTTCTTTGGCTACAGTACAACCACTCTGCAGCAGCTTTAAGGGCACATTTTAGAGTGAGTCATACAGACACCATTGGTAGAGGCTCCCACTTTCTGGCAGTCACTGTTCTAGGCCAACTCCACAGAAGGAAATAGGAAAAGCCATAAAAGTGCAACAATGAGATGAGCACTATAGTGCTTAATGAAATGCATCTCGCCTCCTTTAGCCTACGTGCAGCTTTTCAACTCCTCACAAAGGATCTATGAAATAATAGCCTGCAAGTCAGTGGGTATTTCCCACCTTGGCTGCCAGAGAAGCCAGGCCAATGGCTGAGACAGGAGCCAACAGAAAGCGCGCGCAGCGCTCGCACCTTTGTCAGGAGTTGCCTCCTGGAAAGGGAGGACACTTCACACCTTCAGCAGGGCCAGAAGGGGCACAGCCACCCCTGTGACTCTGGGGCAGGGAGGTACACTAGCAAAACACTTGTTTGTAATTAAGAGATCCATCACCCCAATGGTTGAGAACATCCCTTCTCAAAAAGCCACCAAGCAGGAGCTCTAAGGGTGTCCTATACCCTTCACCCCCAGCACACACCAGCTATTCCGTGCACTGGCCCACTTCTCAGCCCTGCTCCTCTCCTAGACACAGCCGAGAAAGTTTCAGAGTGAAGACACCCAGGAGAATCAGCCAGCACTAAATTACCTCACTTAGCATGAAAATAGGATGCCTGTGTGCCACAAAAAGTCTTAAGACTCACAGAAAAGCACAAAAATGGTATCACTAGATTTCAGCCTTCTTGCTGTGCAACTAAAAAAATTAAACATCTTTTTTCATCAGAAGAAACTTAAAAGTCCAAACCCACCCATAACCCTTGTGCCAAGAGCCCAAGCACAGCAGGAGCCTGGCAAAGGGGCTGTGCAGCACCCAGGCAGCACCCAGCCATGTCCCAGGGGAGGACACCAATCCCACCTCTCCCACTGTAGGTCCAAGTTATTTACTATCTCCTTCTGATCCCCTTGTTCCTGCTCATTCCCTCTTCTCAAGCCACTCTCCAAAGCCTTAAGCACTGCTCATTCTTTTGTGCCATCGTTTGCACATCCGTTGCCTGCAGGACCTGGGACACCCACCCAGCAGCTTCTGCTCCTCAAAGCCCAGCGGTCACCAGGCGCCTCTCAGGTCCCCGAACACACCACCCCGGGGCTGGCAAATGCCTGCCGGAGGCCACCGGACTTCGCTGGGAGCACTCCCCGGGACACGAGGCCACGGCGAGGAGCTGCGGGCTCCCGGAGCGGGGCCTTACCGGTTGCAACGGGCTCCAACGGCACCTCTCCCCGAGCGCGGTCCCGTCGTGAACTCGAAGGTGCCCCTCCTGGGGCGGGACCGCGGTCCTGCGGGGTCCCCTCCGCACACGCTGGACCAGGGTCACGTCCCTGGGAGGATTTCGCTGCAACTCACCCACCTGAGGGGCTTCCAGTGGCCGAGGGTCCGCTCCGGAGCGCCTGCGAGGCCGGTGGGGCATCTGGGAGGGGGAGTTGCCCCCACACCGTCAGATGGGGCTCCGGCGCGGCTCCACGGACACCGTTGGCGGGGAAGGCCCTCCCGCCCGGTACCGTGGGCCCATCCTCACTCGCTTCCCACGCCGCCTTCGGGGATCTCGGCCGAAGCAGCCTCTTCTCTTATCAGGCGCCAGACACTCGAGTTAACCCGCTCTCCCCGCCCGCACCTTCCCCTATCGGGCACCCGCAAGACGGAGTGGACGGAGCCTCCCGCGGCGCCCCGACAAACACGCCAGATGGGCCTCCGATGGAGAGTGGCCAGGTCCGGGCCCGCGGGGCCCCGCCAGGGACAAGGCTCCCCGAGGAACCCGAGTGGTGCTGGACACCCCACAGAGCTGGGACACCGGCTGCTGCCCGCGCCCTAGTCACTGGGACAAGGGTGCGGGACAGGCGGCGCTCCCGC
>VWZK01016527.1:493707-511365 GCA_013396935.1 Baryphthengus martii | reverse complement strand
TCCAGCCCCCGCGGGTCCCGGTGCCCGCCGCCTCTCCGGTCCCTGCGTGTCCCCGGTTCCGCGCGGGTCTGAAGGCACCCGGTGGCGGCGGGGAGCGGGTTTGTGGCCGGTTCCGCCGGCAGCGGGTGGGAGACTGGGCCGGATACAACCGGGGCTCGGCGCAGCATCACCTCGGGGACTTCCCTTACCGGATCCCGCAGGGTCGACCCGCCTCGATGTCACCCGTTGGGGGAGCAAGGGGTCTCTGCCCGCCGACTGGGCTCGGATCTGCTCCTCGTACTGCTGGGCCCTTCAGTGGCCTCGCTCCTGAGGGCTCCCTTTCCGTGGAGAACGCTGCAAAATTGTTTTGTTAAAAACCATCATCTCTTCTGTCGCCTCACTGTGATGCTTTACGTGCTCACCACATTTTTGGCCGTTGCCAGCCGGAGCTGGCAGCCCACTCTTCCACGAGGGCGGTAACGTGTGCTGGTTGTGGGGGGTGTTTATGGTGTGTCTGAGATTATTCCGGACAGAGTGAGCCCCACGCAGCCCCTGCCGTGGGCGGCTGCTGCTGCCTGCCCCAAAGAGCGGGTTGGGGATGAGCTGGATGCCGTTGGCATTCCCATCGCAGTTGGGTTTTGTGGGAGAAAACAGGCCTGGACTGGTCATGCCCAGTGCCTCAGCGTGTGGAATTGGCCCTTGCTGGCTGCACGGCCTCTTCCCGCGCAGAGCTCCTCGCTCTCCAGACGCCCAACTGCTGCGGCACCCACACATCGGGGGCTCCTCACTCCCCACGTGCACCAAGTGCTGCACAAAAGAGCCGCTACCTTGCGAATGTTTTCCTGGCTCCCGCAGCCTAATGACGATAATTGTCTTCTGGGTCGCCTGTCTAACGCTCTAATTTGTTTTAGATCCGTGCGGTGCAGTTCAGCTCAGAGCCAAGAGAGGGGAAAGAGGGAAGAAGCGGTGACACTCTGCAGGCCGGAGCAGCTGTAGAGGAGGTGCGAGCCCTTTCATGTCAAAGGAAACCACCGCTCCTGCGTCGCAGTGAGTGTTGTGTTGCGGGTGTGCGCGAGCGTGTCAGGGCACTTAATGGACCAGGTGGACTCGATGAAAGAAGAGCAGGGACTACAACAAACTCCTTCACCCACTTCTGAGGCCAGACACCATAAAACAGAGAGTGAGTGGGTGGGAGGTTTTCTTGATAGGTCTGTTTCTGGGTGACTTAGCAGGGAGGGGTCTGCCTGCACTCTCTCTTGCTTAGGCAACAAGGTGAGTAATAACTTAAAGGGGCAATTTTGTATTAAACTCACAGGTGCCACCTTGCCGTTCCTTAACATCCTATCTCAGCTCGAGTGCTCTGCGCTGCCGGGGCCAAGGGCTGCCAGCTGTAGGTGGGAAGTGCTGTGGGGAGATCCCAGCTGGCATACAGGCTTCCTTTGGGAGCAGCGATGGGCTGGAAGGGCAGGTGAGAAGCCATCGGGCAGTGCTGCTGCTGCTGCTGTTTTCCCATCTTGTGGAAAGTGGAAAGGAGTCCTTCCCGTTCTGGGCCGCTGCAGTTTTGTCTCCTTTAAAAGACAGATTTAATATTAATCCCATTAGGAATTTTTTTCTTGTGAGGAAAACAGGATATTGTTTCAGGATATTGGGCAACAAAGCTGTCCTTGAAAAGCAACTCTAAGCAGCCTCACAGCCTTGCTACTGGCTGCATTCACTGCGGACACTAATCGAGTTCCAAGTTGGGCACAGCCAAACCATTTCACTTCCAGACTGTGAGAGGCCACAGCAGAGCAGTTGAAGTTCAGGTTTTCTGTGTCCCGTTGTAAACACTAAAGACCTGTAGTAATCTTAAATATAATCACTAGCTCTGGCTTCTCTTAATTAATGTCTCTAGCAGGTGTAAAAGTCCGTCTGTCTCATTTGTCATGAATACGCATGTCCTGCTTGATAAGAGAGGTAACAACATGAGTCCAAATCCAGGAATTATTGGAAATCTCTTGGGAAAATCTGTTCTTTTGAGATATCCATCCTAGTTTCCTGACTAAGCTTTGGGAAAAGGTTTTCTGAACTTTTGGATTCACATTTCGCTTCAACGGAGCTTCCAGGCTTTGAGTTTACCCATCATAGCAACTCCGTGACAATGGATGGGGAAGAGAAGGCGTCGGAGAGCCGTCCTCGGGGAACATGCAGGTTCTGCCTCCGTCAAACAAAAAAGGCACGACATTGTTCAGGGCTGTGTTGGTGCAATGACCTCTGTCATTGTTTAGAAAGTAATCTATCTTAAGAAGAAAGTGTCTGCTTGAAAAAATGGCCACTAACAGGCCACAGAAAACCTTTGCAGTTGGGCTCATCTTTGCACTTGTTTAGGGGGTGCTTCTCCTCACCCATTTGGGCTCCTTTCACTGCTCCACCTTTGCACTGCCGTCAGGCTCACACACGTGTCCCTCTGGGAACACAGACCATCCCTTAGCAAGATCGTGTCTCCACAAAGTGGTCCCAAGGCCCCTGGGTCTAGACACGAGTGACACATCAGAGAGACCTGCATCTGCTGGCATGAAGAGGAGCAGAGGCTTTTCTCACACTCAGCACACGAGTTGCACCCAGTACATGGTACCCAAAGGCTGTAGAGCTGATTCCTTGTCAAAATCAGTTGTAGGGGAACGGTGTGACCAGTGAGTGGTGAGACAAATGCAGTGATCTGAGGTGAGAGATGATGTGAGGCCAGCAGAAAGGGGATAATCTCACGTAGTGTCTCCCAGGACCCCTGATCAGAGGGTGGCTGCCACCACCACGTCAGCCCTGGGGACGTGGGAGCTAAAGAGGACGGCATGGGGTGGTGGCACTTGGAGGCACATGGCAGTGGGCAAGCTCACCCCACTGTTGCTAGATGGGAAGAGGGTAACTGCTCTGTGGAGAACTTTACTTGCTGCATTTGCTTTGGCCCAGCTTTTCTGCCTGGGGAAGGCAAGGCTGTGCCGTGCCACACGCCTGGCCCTGGCCCACGGCCCGGCAGCTGTCACACCTGATCTGCCCTGCCAGGAGAAGGATGCTGTCCTTGGTGAGCTTGCCTAGAAATAAAGGATCCTTGACCACACGGAGACCACACAGCAAATGTTAAGAGATGTCACACGCACACTGTGGTCCTCCCTTGACCCTTGCACTGTGGGCAAAGAGTCATCTTCTTCACCCATCTCCTGGGGTGAGTGTTCTCCAGCTCCTTCTCGTGCGCCCCTCGTGCTGCGGCGCGCACCAGCCTGTTGCCGTGCGCCAAGGAACTCATCTGGCACAAGAGATAGTATCTCTCTTCCTCCTCCCTCGCCGTCCCTGGAGCCAGAGGAAAGTGATGCTGTTCGATGTACTTTCCAATGCTAATTTGCAGCTCTGCGAGGCCTCGGGTGGGTCTCCACTTGCTCTTCGAGGAGTGTGGGGGCTGCCGTCTTTCCCTGCAGATTGCCATCCCATATGTTCCCAGTGCAGTGACTCGTTCCTTCCGCGCTCTCCTTCCTCGCTTCCCGAGCCCTGGCTGCCTGACAAGCTCATCTTGGCAGCGTCCATCCCACACTTGAGTGAGAGGCTGTTCCCATCAGGTCTATCCAGGTGCCGTCAGCTCCTCAGTGCAGGCAGGGGAAGGGGCCGACGGCCACCCGGACAGAGGGGGCTCGGGAATCTCACCCCAGGGAGCAGCTGCGCCTTTGCCAGCCAGACGGGGCATCGCCACGTGCTGTGGGTGACACAGAGCCCCTGTCCTCAGGGTGATGCCCATGGATGAACACCCAACTACAGACAAACTGCCTCTTCTGTCCTCTTCAAGCTGGGGTCACCCAAACCAGTCTGACCAGCATCAGATCCTGTTCTGCCACATGCACCAGATGCTGGGATCATCTTCCTCAAAAAGGTTTGTCAGACCTGGGGACCCCTGAGGAAAGAGGCAAGGATGCTGGCTCTGGCCACGGCGGTGGGTGTACTTCACACCGTGTTCGGCTCTCCCAAGGGATCACCACTGTCCCAGAACATGCTGTTTTAATGACTCTATTCCTGTACTTGGGGTGGGAAGGAAAAGGTGGGGGCTCTGCAAATAATTTAACCATATCCTGCACCACATGATTTCATATGTCACTAATGCTGCCTCACCTGCATTTTTCTCTGCCTTGTGTCTCTGCCCAGAGAGGCCGTTTCCACCTTGTTTCACAGCCTGCCTGGCATGACCCCCAGCTGCCAGAGGCTGGTGGCATTCGTAGCCATGCCTCTTGAGCCCCAAATAGGCTACAGCACCTCTCTCTCTCCGCACCACACATCTTTAAGATTGGTTTCCACTGCTGGTGGGTGTGGTGACTGGGCTGCTGGAGGATGGCACCTTCGGTGAGCTCAGGGTAGCATCACCATGAGGATAAGCCAGAGCTCCAGGCTGCTCTCCAGCTCTGGTCCTGCTTTGCAGTGCCTGCAGCAGCTGTTTTCTTGGGATATTGCTCAAAGCCCAGCTTCTCTCTGCAGTACTTGAAATTTTTGGACCTGCATCATCTTGGGGGAGCTTGGGGCGCTCTCAGAGGCCTGAAAAGGAAGGGAGAGGACTTCAGGCAGCCTGCCGTCCTTCAGGCATGGGGCTTGCCCGCTGGCTCTGATGCCTGTGGAGACGCCTCTCAAGTGCACGGCTCCCACCACCCACTTGCACAGGGTTGCCCCCAGTGCTGGGGCTGCTGTTCCTGTCACCTCTGGCCACTGCCAGCGCTGGCTGGGGAGGCCCAGTGTGCCCAGTGCTTTGGCACGTGAGGGTGCAGAGTCCAGGGAAGCGCTGGGCAGGGCTGGCAGACTCTGGGGCTCTGCTGGTGCTGCTTTCAGAGGAGGAAGAGGAGGAGGCTGAAGTGGAGGGTGAGTGTTGGCCAGGGTGAGCACCCCGGACCTGGGTGTGAACTCCCAAACCCACGGATGGCCTCAGCTGCCACTCCTGGGTGATAAAAGGGCTGAGCACTCCCGCCCCGTAGCACACAGTGATGTCTTGCCTGGCCCAACATGGCCGAGAACAGCCACCGAGATGTCACGGCTCTGTGAGCCCCCGAGGAGGCAGCGAGCACTGAGCCAAGTGCCTGCCGAGAACAGACAAAACACAACCCCCAGTATTTGTTCTGAAAGCTGCCCAGAATTGCTTTGGCCTCAATGAGACTGGAGGATTATTTTCCTTAAGTATTTTTAAACCTGGAGCCTGGCAAGTATCAGAGGGCTGGATTTCCTGGCTTGACCGCATAGGTCATGGATGGCAAGGATCCTGCTCCTGCTAGCTCACCTGGGAAGCCCTGAGAGCGGCTGGACCAGGAGACCAAGCTGGCAGGTGCTTGGGAAGGAAACTGCCGGCAGAGGCATCCTTGTGGGCCACCCAGGGTTCCGTTTGTGCAGTCCCTGTGCCGCAGGTGCTGCCCAGCCTGGTCTGCTCCATGTCTGGGCGACCATGAGGATGGAAAGACAGCAGCTGCAGTGAGGAGTTCAGGGAAGTGCTCACGTTCTCCTGCATCAGGGAGGGGGGTGCTGTGAGCCCTGGGCTCCGTGGAGGAGAGCATGAGTGAGAGGAAAGCAAAGGCAGAGCTCTGCGTGCTGGCAGTTTCCTCGTGGCTCAGCTTATCAGTGCTGCTGTCCCAGACTTTCCCTTGCTGGCAGGACGGCTGCAATTTTCTCCCACTCGGCACTGGTGAGCACACGACCTATTGTGTACACGTGTAAATACACATTTGTCCTGCTTGTTCCAAAACCCAACTTGTTCCGTTCCCAAAGAGCCAGGACCGGCAATGTCAGGAAAGCCTCTGTCCCCCTGGTGTTGTTCGACCGTGCTTGTTTGGAGGAAAGATCCCTGGAGAGGAGCTCTTGGAGGAAAGATCCCTGGAGAGCAGCTCGCAGGCCCCGACACGGGATTGCTGTTGACAAGGAGCAGCCCCCAACTGTGGGCAGAGCTGGGGGAGCCCATGGGCTCTGCTCCACCCCAGGGCCCAGCTCAGCATCATTTCTGGCCCTGGAAAGGAGGAAGGAGGGATCCTGGAGCAGTGTCCCTGGCCAGCAGAGCAGAGAGAGGAGGCGGTGGGGGCCATGGGTGCTGGCTGGAGCCCATCCCAAAAGCTCACTTGGAGCCAGCTCCTTCTGAAGTGGGTCAGGTCCCTCCCCTGCACAAACATGGGCCTAAGTCGGGCACCACCAAAGTACATGGAAAGCTGGAGGTGGCCCTGGCCCCGGTGCAGGCTTTGGGGACTTTGCTTTCGCTACCGCAGAGGCCCGGATTTCATGCTCTGCTGGCAGAGAGGGTTGGAGCGGGACACAGGCAGCTTTTCCCTGGGAAGCAGCTGCTGATTCATCAGGGACCTGCCTGCTGCCATGTTCTCTTGCTTCTGCCCTGCCAGGATGCTCTACCTGCTCTGGCCACAGCCCCTCCTGCTCTGCAGATCCTGCTGCCCTGTCTCCTCTTCACCCACAGCCCCCTCATAACACCCTTCAGCATCAGTGCTGCCGCGTGGCCAGCTGCGCAGCCACTCACTGGGAGATAGTGGGGGAAGAAAACACGTTCACAGACTCTGAGTCCTGCCTTCCAAGTCCACGTTGCCAGGGATAAAGTTTGAGTAAATATTGCAGAGTGTCCATCAAAACGGGTTCTCTCTGGCAGTTTCAGTTCTGCTTTCTTGATGTGCTTTTTGTGTTTGGTTTACACCAGCTCTGGTGGCTGAGCTGCACAGGCAGGAGAAGCTGCATAAAGCGATGGAACGAGTCTTACATGCAAGCCAGAACTGCTTCCTCACCCGGGCAGGTTCCCCGTGAAATGTCTTTTCACCTACCTACCCACTCACCGCAGCAGCACAACAGCCCACGGCGTGATCGCCGGCAGAGACGTGGGGCACACGCTCTATCTCCAAAAAGCCTCAGAAGAAAATCCTTGCAACAACCACAGTTACCATCTAAACAAATCCCAGATCTTCCCTAAACAGAGAACAGGATTAAATGTGCCTAATAAGATGCTCAATCTGAATTATCATCCCTGCTCTAATCATATCTGGTAAGTCAGTCTTTTGTGGGACAACAAACATTTGTTATTTCCCAAGCCCAGCTTTGGGATAAATAAAGCCAGCCCTTGTTTTTGAGCAGGAGGTCATGCTCCATCTTAGGATAAAGGCACTGCTACCCTTTCCCTGGTTTACAGGCTTAAAGAAACAAAATGTATTGAGTGATACAAAAAGTCAGAGAAAATTGGAGTAGGAGCAGCTACAGACTGCTGTTGGAGTAGGAGCAGCTTGCATTAAGCTCCCCTCACATGTGTGTTTAGCAGATAATTTGTTATCATCCCGGTCCAAAGTTAACCTGCTGGAAAGCTGCCGTGGGAGAGCTGGTTGCATCTGCAATGTTTCAGATTTCAATGTTTCAGCTGTGCACAAACAAACCAAAAAAATGCTATAAAAGCTTGTTTTTGATTAAACCTATTGCTGCCGGGTACAAACACTTATTTTCTGGGTAGAAGTTCATTGGGGCACAAGCACCAAAGATCACTAATCCCTGGTAAATCAGCCTGTGCCCAGTGCCACGGCTCGGCCGGCAGCAGCTCTCGCGGGGCCGGGCGACGCGTCCCACGGTTTCCACTTCCCCAACCCAAACCGGAGGGACGAGGGAGGAGGAGGATGCGGTTTTCTATCACCCTCCGGCAGCCCCAGGCTCAGGGGATCCGGGCGCTGGTCCCCGTGGGCCAGGGTCTCATACCAGCTGCCCTCCCCTCCTGGCAGTTGCCCTGAGCCCCCTGGGCACCTCCAGGCGCTCCAGCACTGGGCGTCTCCATCGTCTCAGTCTCCGTGGGGCTGCGGGGCTGTGGCAGGAAGCTGTGGTCACAGTTGTTTCGCTGCCCGAGCTCATCTGCTATTCTTACACACCTCGGGGGCTGAGCTGTGTTTTCGCTGCCTCAGAGGCCAGATTCGCCTCTGTCCTGCCTTGGCAAAGCAGGCACAGTTGCAGGAGCCAAGGGTGTGTGGTCTGGGCTCACAGGAGACATTTGTCACCAGGACAGCAGCAGCCACAGACCCCACTTCCAGGTGCCACACAGCGTCCCAGCGCCGGTCCCCTCAGCCTCAGCGGATCCCCTTCCAGGGATACCTGGGCTCAGCTCCCTGGGATGGGCACATCCCCTCTCCAGGTTGAAACAGTCCCCCCGGGGGGAGCCCAGCACTGGGACTGCGTGGTGGGCAGCTGGCTCCAGAGCGCTGGGTGCCAGCCAGGTGATGCCACGTGCCAGGCTGCACAGCTGCCTCCCCCCTCTGCCCAGGGAGCCCATCCCTGGGGCGAGACCCTGGCCCCAGTGCCTCGGGAACAGGAATGGCCACACTGCCACCTGCCAAGGCGTCGTCATGCCCCCGGGGGCTCCGTGCCCTGCCAAGCCCTGGCACCGTGTCCCAGACTCTTCTGTCCCTCGGATGGCCCCAGGTCCCGAATGGCAGCAGCCACCCTTGGCTATCCAACCCCCTTCTGCTGCCTGGTCTCAGACCAAGCTTCGGCAAAGGGATGTCCTGGGCAGGTCCTCCTGTCACCAACCATGGGCACGCCGGGGCCGCGCACACACGTGGCTGTGTAATGCCGTAACAAGATTACCCTGTGACATGATGGCTGTGAAATAATCCATGGTATCATTTAGTAAATCCCGGGATCCAATTACCCTTCCACATGACACCCCTTCTCAGGCGCAGGGAGGCCAAGGGGCCGCAGCCCAGCAGACTGCCCCTCCAGCAGCTGCCCTCTCGACTCCTCCGCTCCCCTGCCCCTCTCTGCCTTCGTGTCATTTAATATTAGCAACGTTTGCGTTACCCTGCGGGAACCCCGACCCTCTGCCAGGCTCTGTTGTGTTCTCTCGCCCGGCTGAGCTCTCCCCAGCACCGCGCTGACCTCCCTGCCCAGCCGGCCTCGCACTCCCTCACCGCCCCGGCAGCACCGGGCCTGGCTAAGCTCAAACGGCAATGCCAACCTTCCTGGGCTGGGGGGAAATTCCAGCCTGGCCGGTCGGAAGGACCATGGGATGTGGGAGACGTGAGCAACACCACCCTGCTGAACCCGGCTGCATAGAAAGCCCCAGCACGCCCCCTCCTCCCGCAGTAGCATAGTTGTTTGCAAACATTTTTCCAGGGCATTTTCCTTGTTCCAGCAGCAGCTCCAGGCAGCCAGCATATCCCTTTCTATGAGAATAAAGCCTGGGGCACGGGTAGAGCAGCACTCCCTGGCCCTGGCAGCGGTGCCAGGGCACGCATGATGCCCTGCGACCGGTTCGGCGGCTCTGCCGCAGGCGCCGTGGTTGCTGCTGGCTCTGGCAGGTGTTCAGACACCAGCACTGCTGCCAAACCAGGCAGGGAGTGTGGCCAGCTGCAAATTTCGGCTTCATTTTTGGAGCCTTTGAATCACTGGCCAGCAGCCAGGTTTGTTATTTGTTAGTCTAAGTATTTTTTTCCCAAGTGAATTTCAAGCTGGCAAGAGGAGCTGGGCAGAGGGAACTTGGCAAGGGGCCCTCAGCATCATCAGCACTGGGGGAGCGGAGGCGAGGGCAGGATGCTATGGTGTGGTCCACCCTGCCTGAGAGACCCTAGGCAGCAGGGCAACAGGCTGCAGTGGTGCTGACAGAGCCCTCACACCAGGAAACCTCGAATTTCACCTCAGCTGCAGAGGGGATACAGCCAAAAGTCCCACGCATGGGGCAGAGCTCATGGACTAGCCTGTCTGCAGCAGGATGTGCACCTCTGCAGATCCCCAATGCAGCACAGGCCTCGCTGAGGTGTCGGAAACTTGTGACCCCAGGTGTGGAGCCCCAGGGCGAGCAGGGAATTCATAACACCTATTTCTGTCTGAAAACCCCCTGGGTCCCATCCGAGCCAGGGCTGAGGCCACGCCGAGGCTGAGGTCTATATCCCAGTCAGGTCTGTTCAGGTGGATGCTGGAGCCCACCAAGCCTCACCCTGGCCCTGCACCCGGACCCCACACTGCCGGGCCACCCTCCTGCACCAGGGACAAGTCTGCAGCTGCAACTTCGTGCTCAGACAGTTTGCACTGGCTGAGCCCTGGGGTACAGGCAGCTTCCCTGGAAAGGCATCCGGCTCCCACGCCCAGCCAAGCAGCCACAGGGGCGAGGGCAGAGCTTGCGGGAGGCTCATGCTCACCGGAGTGGTCCTGGGAGCCATTGGGCACCCACGGTGGTATCGGCGAGCTGCCCGGGTGGGCAGCTGCCCTGATCTCTCGGCCTGTGCCAGCGCAGTCAGCAGGGATCAGGAAGCAAAACAAAGCAGGGGCAATTTGCAGAAGAAATTGCTCTTCCACCTTGGAAACCTGAGCCTCAGATCCATTTGTCTCCAGAGAAGGGAAACAAAAGCTTTGGGAGGGAAGGGCCAGGCAGGCAGCTGCCTCGGAGGGCAGGGCACTGTGGTCCAGGGAGTCGTGGGACCAGGGACGGGACTGTGGCTGGGCGACAAGTGCCAGCAGGAGGGAGCCTGCCGGGCTCTGGCAGGAGCAGGGGGCAGGCGGCTGGAGTATGTCCTGTCATTCCCCCCCACCGCCTTCCCTGCCATTGTTCGGCAGCCCCAGGGGTGAGGCACGGTGTGGACACCAGCGTGGACACCGGCATGGACACCGGCTGCACTTCCTTCCTGCCTCCCGCCTGCCCTTCCGCCCCGGCTCCCACCCTGCCACCCTCCAGGCGATGCCCATGCCCGGCTGCCGGGTGTGTGCCACCCGCTGCACTGGATGTGGGGCCAGGGCTCCCTCCCCTCTCACCGACCCTGACACCCAGCCACTGTGGGGAGCAGCAACCGGCTGGTCCAAGGACGAGGCACCAGCAACCAGCTCCTCGTCAGGAGCCAGTCCAAGACCAGGAGTGGGGCCAGATTCTGGCCCCACGCAGCCAGGGATGCTCACAGCAGCTGGAGGCAAAGGGCTCTGGTGATCCCCTGGTGCCCCACTGGCCTCTCTGTTTAGATGGATAAAGCCTCCATGATCCCATCCGCAGGCAAAGCCATTTCTGTCACATTACTTCATTGCCCTGACATTAACGTGGTGGATTTTGTAAGGAGACCTTTCCGCCGAGTTGTCTGAGTGTTATTCCTGTGGCTCAGCAGCTGCCACTCAGCAGCCACCGCAGTCGCGTTGGTGCTGAATGAAGCCCCTCTGAGGGCTCAGCCTCACAGGCTGCGAGGCTGCTCCTGCCCATGGAGCACGAAAGGTGTCGGTACCCCCTCGCACGGCGCCGAGGCCTGTAGCCCTCTTCTGGGGATGGTCGAGATCCCTGGATGCCACTCCCTGTGCAGGAGCCTGACCAGCACCCAGCTGGCGGCTCGCGGGTCAGGCAGCCTCGCACAAAGCACAGCTACAGGCAGAGGGGTATGCGGGAGCCCCCGTGCCATGGCTCCAGTCCCAGACAAGCCTGGAAGATTAATGGCCTTTTTTCAGTGTTTGCTTTAGGCAGAGCCCTCACTGCAAACCAGAGGGCTGGTGCTCTAGGGCTTCACTCAGATAACGGTCTTGGTATGAGAATGAGCTCCCCTGGTGAGATGCAATTCGGAGAACTCGAATGACGGCTCCAAAACTGGTTGCAAAGAAAGAGATTAAGATCAGTATTTGTCCCTTTTTTTTTTCGTCTTTCCTTCCTACTGGAGCAAAAATATTCCTGTTTATTGCTGTAAACCCCTGGGGGCTGTATGGTAAGCTCCCAGCGGGAATTACTGTCTCAAGAGATCAGAGATCCCGAGAACATCCCCTTGCCAAATTTACAGTTACTGTTAGCTCTAATCAGCCTTGTTTATCTCTCCCTGTGGTGGTATTTGGGAAACTAGCACAGGTCAAACCCGGGACAGTTCCCTCATTGTTACCAGATATCAAAATCTCCCTTCAGGCCACACCAAGCCCTCCCAGCCTGGACACCTTCTTCCCACCTTCTCCTGGAGCCTGGCTCTGGGCCCCCACGGCACTGGGCCCCCACGGCACTGGGCCCAGGGAGCAAATGTGCTGCCCCTGTCCAAACCATGATGCCAGGGAAGCACCAGGCAAGGAAGAGCCCTGGCTGCTCCTGGCATAGGTCCCTGTCAGCCCGACCTCAGCACAGCTCCCTTAGGCACCGGTGACCCCAGCCCTGTTCCACCCGTCGGAGTCCTGGGACCCCGGGGGCAGCCCCATCCACCCCAGCCTGCTCCCGGGAGTGGGGCCGGCTCCGATGCCTGTGTGCTCACATCCTTCCTAAGAAAATAAAGCATCACTGTCCTATTAATTATGTGAGTTCTGGAGCATTATTTTTCCCAGAGTCACCTACTGGTTCACAGATTCGTTTTCCAGGCAGCTTAGCCAGTAGCCTGGCAACACGGTGACCTTATGCTCCGCTCAGCTCTGCGTATTTTATTAGCCACACTGGACTCTCTCCACTGCTCCATATTGCTGAGCTCCTCATTAGTACAATTAATAAGCCGCTTCTGTCATTTCAATCAAATGCCAGGCTCGACAGCAGGAGAAAGCTTTGGCAGATCAAGTAGGGGAGATTCTGGGTAGCACTGGGAAATTGCAGGAAACCTTTTATCTCCCCCAAGGAGCTGAACAAGAATGGAATTGTGGGATTGGGATTCTCTCAGGTCATGTTTATTTATCGCCGGCTCGTTAGTATAATAAATCAGGTCCCCTGTCACTTTGAATAAAGTCATGGGTTTGCTGGAAAGAACTTGGCAGAACACCTTGATATTATTAGTGATGGTGGAGACAAAGCCTGATGAAAGGCAATGCCCTGGCCGGGGCGTGTGGGCATCCTCGCACGCATCCGCTCGTCCCTGCGCCCACCAGTAGAAGGCCACCACCGGCCCGGGCCAGCACGGTCATCCCAGGGCAGTGTCCGCGCACCGGGATGGTCTCGGGATGCACCGTGGAGCACAGCTCCGAGGGACCGGCAGCAGAGCCATGGCACAGCGTGTCCCAGGTCACCGATAGGAACGGGTGCCTCCCCTGGTCCTGCTGCCTGCTCCAGGAGACATCCTGGTGGGAGACACCTCTCTCCTGGCTCCGCTCTCCTCCTGCCTGCGCGTGTTGCCAGGATGCGTCCGGGCCAGCCCAGAGCGCCGGGCAGGAGCACAGGCGCTGGTCCTCCGCTGGCAGTCACGAGTATCAGGCACATGTGCTGGGGCTTTTCCTTTCACACCTCTCTGCATCCTGCCAGACTTTGCCCCGGCTCTGACGTCGGCGTGCTCTTTGGATCCCGTGCCGGCTCTGGGAGCTTCCGTGGCCGGGGTGCCGGAGGTGCCGGGCAGGACATGGCAGCGTGAAAAGGCCCGGTGCTAGCATGGTTGCGGGTCCTGAGCCTGATGTGTCCCGATGTCCTCTGAGAAGGACCTGTCAGCGGGGACCAGGAGGTGGCTTTGCAGAGCCTTTGGCATGACCCCGCCTCCTGAAGCCAGCACCCTGGCCGGAGGGAGTGGTGTGGGTGGTCTGCTGGAGGTGCTAGGGAGGTCACGGTGTCCTTGCCTGGATCCAGCACTTTTCCAGACCAGAGAGCAGATCCACACGGTGGCTCCTTTCCTGTCGCTGGAAGTGATGCTGGGTGGTGACAAGGACGAGCTGGGACTGGTGTGTCATAGTCTGAGTGCCCCAAATAGAGCAACATCACAGGTGTGTGTCCCACAAATGTCCCTAAAATTAACTTCCTCAGGAAATCCTTTGATCTGGTCTGATGAAGAGAATGTAAATCTGAATAAAGTTAGATTTTTAAAAAGATTAATTTCCATTTAGTTTAAATACAACTTAAAGGTTATAAAATAACAGCTCTATTTCACTGTTCGATTTATCACAGTATTTGGTCTCCACACTGGGATAAATATTAAACTGTTCCTAATTTATTGCTCACAGACCCACTTTTAGGGTGACAGTCAGCTCTGGATTTCACAGTCCCCTGCTGGGCCTGAGCCGCTGAAGCGCCTCAGCCGTTGGCTGCAGGAGGCTTCCCAGCCCTATCCCATCCCCTGTGCGGCTCCTGTCAGCAGCGGCCTGGGAAGCGCCTGAATCCTGCCCCCACTCATTAGCTCTTGACTCCAGCTGACCCATAAATGCTGAAGGAAACAAACAAACGGCCGGGAGGGGAGGAAGAGGAAGGGCTGTAGATGTTGGCCGCAGGTCTGCAGAGCTAAGCCGGGCTCCAGCTGAAGGTGCTATTGTGTTGCAATGATTTCCCAGGAAAAACAGCTCTGGAGATCCCCTCACTGTTCCCAGGAAGTTCTCAGTGTCTGGGAGGGTGTGGATTCGGGGCAGGACAGCCGGAAGTCTGCAAAGGGCGTTTGGGGTTCTTGCTGTTGCTTTATGACGATGTCATGAATGACTCCACCAGCAGACACGATTGCACAACCGCAGTTCTGCGGCAGCGCTAGACGAGGCGCCGGTGCCCGGCTCCAGCACACATGCCGCTGGAGCGCCGATGGCCGGCAGCGCTGGGGCCTGGTTCTGGCGCCCGGCCAAACAACGGGTGTTTAGAGGACGGGCGGGCACTGCACCTGGGGAGTTGCATGCACATGGGAGCTCACGCAGGCACCGCCACAACACGGCCGCCTCATGGCAGCAGCTGCGGCGTCGTGTTCCTGTAGCCACCCAACCGAACAAATGGGACTGGGGGCCGGGGAGGTGGCTGTGGGGCGTTTCTCTGTGTGTTCCCAGCAAGACCTGTGAGCCCAAGCCAGGCCTGCAGCTGCTGCTCTCTGGACTTTGGCATCCCTTTGAAGGGCTGTTTGCAGACAGGGTGGCTGTAGGAATCAGAATCCCAGCCTGGTGACGGTTGGAAGGAACCTCTGGAGCTCAACTGGTGCCACCTCCCTGCTCCAGCAGGATCACCCAGCTTTGGGGGCCCAGCATCACATTGTCCAGGCAGGTTTGGAATCTCTCCAGAGATGGAGACTCCACAAGCTCTCTGGGCAGCCTGGGCCAGGCTCCAACACCCTCACAGCAAAGAAGTTTTTCCTCCTGCTCAGGTGGAACCTCCTGAGTTCCAGTTGGTGCCTGTTGCCCCTTGTCTTGGCGCTGGGCACCACTGAGCAGAGTCTGGCCCCATCCTCTTGCCCTCTGCCCTTTAGCTACTGATCAGCATTGATAAAATCCCCTCTCAGTTTTCCCCAGGCTAATCAGCCCCAAGTCTCGCAGAATTTCCTCATCAGAGAGATGCTCCAGGAAGGTTGTAGTAGATGACTTCATCCTGGTGGTGCTCAGGGAAGCAGCATCCCCTGGATCCCCAGCGTGGCAGGCTGTCTGGGGACGCAATGCCCTCAGCCTCCTGCTCTGCAGGGGACCCTGCTGCATCCACCATCCCTGGAAAGCCAGCACATGCCCCCTCCTTCCTTATCTTCCCTTTAGCAGCAGGGGTCTTGGCATCTCCTTAGCCCCTGTTTCCTCTCCCAGCTCCTGTTGACACAGCAGCCGCAGGAGAACAATGGGACCAAGGGTGTCAGAGTGATCCTGCCCCTTCCTCTGGCTGCTCACTCACCTCCCTGGGTACAGCTGGGGCACCCAGGGACCCGTGGCACGTCCAGCAAGGTGGTGGCACCAGGGTGAAGCCAGAGCAGGCAGATTGCACAGGGGAGCTGCAGCCTGGGCAGCATTGGATATCCTGCAGCTTGAGGTCACCTCACATACCCCGGGTGCTGCTGGGAACCATCACAGTGAGGGGAGGGACTCAGAGGTACCTCTGTGCTGGTGAGGTGCCCCTGGAGCCAGGAGAATGGGGCTGAGAGGGCGACAGGGGCAGATAGACAAGGGACTGGTCAGGGAGTTGAGGGAGAGAGAGGTTTTGTGAGTTATCAGCCAGGCTGACCCCCTCTGCCTTCCACCAGAGCTGCTGGCAAGAAAGATGGTATTAAATAAAGAGTTGGTTTCAGCCTGTCAAGGGCAGCAGTTTTTAAAGGCCTCCCCCGTTTTTCAGGCTGCGAGGAGCAGGGGAGTGAGCGTGGTCTTATCTGGAGGGAGTGCTGGTGGGGAAGATCTGTGCGAGCTCCTGAGGAGCGGCCGGGCGCCCAGCTGGGGTGCGGCCGGTAGCGTCCAGCCAAGGTCAGAGTCCTGCTCCAACCAAGCTGTCAACACTTTCGAGGGCTGTGAGGAGGGAGCAGAGCTGCGTGGCTGGGAGCCCAGCACCTCTTGGCACCCCCTGTCACCCCAGCCTGGAGCAGCCAGAGGTCTGCTGAGCACCCCAGGACCACCTGGGCTCCTCCGCCGGGGCTCGTGTGCCATCCAGTGGTGAAGACCCAGCCCAAGCTGAGCCTTCCCAGGCTGCAGCTTAGCGTCGGGAAGGAGGGAGCCCTGCTGGGCTGAATGGAGCCTGGGGAACTTCTCCTCCGACAGGACTCTCCGGACATGGCAAGGGGACGTGCTGGGCCCCCAGCTCAGGCCCACCCAGGCCTGTGATGTGCCTGGCAGGGCCGTGGGGCTCCGGCAGAGCCTGCGGAGAAGCCCAGGCCTACACCACTGGTGCCCAGGGAGAAGAGCAGCCCAGGCGCTGGGCAGGAGAGGGGACGGGAGAGGCTGAGCAGGACAGGGCTGCAGCAGAACCTCCTGCTCCTGCCCTGGTGATCCGGGGCGACCTGTGCTGAGGAGTGCGGAGACTCCTCGTCTCAGAGTCAAGGAGCCGAGACAGCCCTTCTCTGGTGAGGCCCTGGCCACTCCACACTACTCATCCCAGCCAGGGACAGGACAAGGATCGAGGGCCTCCCCTGTGCTAACCCACGCCGGGCACTGCTGGCCAGGCTGCAGGGACCATTTGGAGACAGTTTTGGCTGGTACTAGGTGTGCCCCTTCTACCTGCTCCCCAAGGGCTTGTGCCCACTTCAGCACGGCCAGCAGGGCTGGGGCTTGGGCTACGCAGAAGGAAGAGTGGGCAACCCCAGGCACTGTGCACAGCACCAACCATACCAGATGGCTCTCAGCAGGCAGGATGGGAACCCAGGCTTTCAATCTAAATGGATACTGTGGGCAATGGAGCCGTGTGGGACTGGGATGAGGCTGGCAGAGGGAAGGAGTAGCAGGAGAGCTGCAAAGAGGCTGGGAAGGCAGGGCCCTCGCTGCGGCAGTTCCAGCTTGGAAACACAGCAGGCTCCTTTCTGCTCCGAGACTTTAGGAGCAGCTCAACAATTAGGAGTGGCTTCTATTAATATGCAAATTTCTGCTGCTATGGCAATACTCTTACAAATGCAAATTGCAGTGGGAACCATTGTTGGAGACCTGTGTTGGGCCCTGAGCTTTGAGGGAGCAGATGCTCCTAACTGAGGTCTCTGGAGCTGGGGCCAGTGTTGCCAGCACCCAGTGCCACATGGGCAGCAGGTCCCCAGCTGGTGACACTGCCAGGGTCCCATCCCTGCGTGGGGCACGGGTCTGTTTGTACAGATGTTGACGTGCCCGCAGCAAGAGGCAGAGCCGTCCGGCCTCGCCACTCCATGGGAATCTCCTGCCACCTGCCACCGGCGTCTGATTCCAGTTCCTGTGGCAGAAGCCGTGCCCTGGGCTGCTCCGAGGAGCTGGGATGGGGCCGGGGAGCTGGAGGCAGCCCGCCTTCCCCGCGCAGTAGGGCTCGCCCGCAGCAGGAGCTGGCTGCTGGCTGCTGCCCAGCCGCACTGCAGGCTCCTGGGGAAGCCGGGGCTGGCCCAGGACCGCAGGCGCTGTGAGTGCCAGCCCCGGCCTGCCCTGCTCGCAGGCACT
>VWZK01016527.1:446581-492948 GCA_013396935.1 Baryphthengus martii | reverse complement strand
AGCCCGGCAGGGCCGCGGGCAGTGCTGCGGCGGCGGGCGAATTACAACGACCGGCTCTGGAGCGGCGCCGGTAGACGCCGGGCTCTGGGGCCGCCGGGGCCCAGGTTTCGTGCTCTGCGTTTGAGAGGAGCGTGAGGCAGGAGCAGGTTGGGGTTAGTGAGAGGTTTGGTGATGCCAGTCAAGCCAGGACGTAACGTTTTTCAGGTCGAACTGTAGGACACCGTCCCTCACGGTTGTGCTTGCCAGGGAGGGTGTCGGTTCCTGGAGAAGTGAGTTGACCGTTCATCAGGTGCTTGACAAGCAAAACGGTGTCTGAGCTGTTTGGAGAGCAAGTGTTGACGCTTCAACGGATACTTGGGTCTTTCTCCAAGGAGATAGAGGGTGTCTTTAAAACCACTGGGCACAAAGCACAGCAGGGAGAAGCGGTGCTGGCTCTGTGCTGTGCAGTCTGACACGTGCTGCAAATAATAAAGTGTACGATAGAATAGTTTGGTGTGGAAGGGACCTTAAAGATCATCTCATTCCAACCACCCCTGCCGTGGGCAGGGACACCTCTCACCAGACCAGGTTCTCAAAATCCCATCCAACCTGGTCTCAAATACATCCAGTGATGGAGCATCCACAGCTTTCCTGGTCTCGCCAGAACGGAGCAGAGGAGCAGAATCCCCTCCCTCGCCCTGCTGCCCACGCTGCTGGGGACGCAGCCCAGCGTACGTTTGGCTTCTGGGCTGCAGATGCACATTGCCGGGGCGTGATGAGCTTCTCATCAACTAGCACCCCCGAGCACTCCTCCTCAGGGCTGCTCTCGATCGATTCCTTGTATATTCTCTGTTGTGGCTTTTCAGGATTTTGGAACACAAAATGTGTGTGGGGGTGACATCTTTTCTTCACTAGGACTGCTCCAGCAGATTCTGAATCTAAATGAGCTATAATGTATACAAGGTGTTTAAAATTAATCAAGAAAAGCACGTCAGGGACATTTTCTTGCATGAAAAAGCCCCTGACGTGCTTTTCCCTCTTAGTTCTGTGGTATCGCATCACCTAACTTTGAGGGCTAAACCCTCTTGATTTTCCTAACTCTTTCAAACTGCTTGCAGGTGATGCTTCCAGTGTGGGAGGTTTTGGGGCTTGTTTGGAGTTTTTGTTTTTAATAAGGCCAGGAGGACACCTTCAGAACTTGTTTTCACGACAGAAGTATTCAGGCAGCTGCAGCTTCAATTTTCCTGCTAAATTCCATGTGTTTTGTGGAGAACCTGGCCTCGGGAAGTCAAGGAGCAAGCGAATATTTTTTGGTGTGTCTGCATCTTGACGTCGCGCTCTTTAGCACGAGGAGCACGAGCCTTGCTGGCAGGGCCATCGTCTGCAGGGGCAGAGGGAAGCACGGTGCTGGTGGTCGCTGCCTGTGGGCCCTGTGCCGGTGCCTGAAGGTGTGTTTCTGTATCTCGGTAACTAGGGAGATGATGAGTAAAAGTCGATTGGGTATCAGTTAATTAGTTCAGCGAGTTCCATTCGCAGCAGGGTTTTTGGGTGAGCTTACGTGTTTTTGGCCCAGCTGGCCACGGTGCCGCACCAGCATCGGCACCAGCACAGCACTGGGGACAGTGGGTGTGCGCAGTTGGGCTGAATTAAAATCGTTCTCCAGGACTAAATGGGCAGTAATCAATTTGGTGTGTGCTTTCTGCTTTGTTTACTTAAGAGATGAATACCACTTAGCTCCAGATGAGTGTTTAGATTGTGTCATATGCAATACCAGATGAATTTCTGGGATACAAATGTTGCCTGTTGGCTGGGTCGGGCGTCACAGCAAAAACGCAAGCGATGGGCGCGTTGGGGTTGGCCTTTTCAGAGCGAAGGCATTACCGTACCTGGTGAAATCTTAGCTGTGTGATTGAGCCATCTGTAAGCACAGAAAATCAGCCAATGTGTTGCCCTTTGTGTGTAGCGATCAGTCTGTTTCAGAAGGAAAAGCATCGGTAATGTAACTGGGAATAAATGATGTCAGGGCTGGTTTGAGTGTGAGCGATACCCAGCTCATTGAAAGAGGGCTCACTGCTAATGGAAGCCGTGTCGCAGTCTAAATAGGAGTAGTAATAGAAAAATACTTTCCTGGGCTTTCTGTATTAAAGTCTTCATTTCTAATTTAGACAGGAGGCTTTGGGGGGGATCCCTGCATGTTAGCAGGTCCTCGTCACCCAGGCCCCCCGACCTTGTCAATGTTTCCAGAGGCATTTGGACAGTGCCCTTAATAATTTGCTGTAACTTTTAAGTGGTCAGGTAGTTGGATTACATGATTGTTGTAGGTCCCTTCCAACTGAAATAAACTGTTCTATTATGCGGTGTTCTTCCCGAAAGCCATAGAAAAATCCAATTTCTGTTTTCTTTACATATTAATCTGACTCTTGAGATCATTGTCAGTGCCCGTAACTGCACCTGACACACGGGCTGGGTTGGCCCAGCACCTGTGCCGTGGTTTTGCTCATCAGTGTAGTATCTGGACACCTGGAGGATTGTGCTGTTATCTCTGTGTCCATTGTCTCACTCTTCTTCCATGGGGTGTGCTCACGTCTTGTGAAAATAGGGTGGCTTAGCACTCCCCAATGTGGTTAAACCCACTGCTCCAAGATCAGTCTCCTCAGTGCTGCCTGGGTGCCTGCATGTTTCAGAGATCCAGGGATTTGGGATCAACACTGCCTCTCTGCTGAGCGTGCCCAGGGCCCTGGGGCCATGCTGGACTGCCTGGGCGTGGAGGGTACAGGCAGCCCGGGAGGGTGTCCTGAGAGCTCAGACTCCCCTGACCTGGGACAGCTGCTCCAGGAGCGGTTCACACTCCCTTGTCTTTATGTTCTTGGTATTTAGGATCGGCTTAATTGCTACGTATGTTGAGAGTAGCGTTCTGTGGCTGTGTGCATTGTTCTCTTCTCCAGGTTCTTGTGTTTATTTTTTTTTTAATTGTAGGAATGAATAATTGTTTGCAAACCCATTTGCTGCTGTATCTGTATAATTTACATCTTGATGTAATTAAAAGAGCACATTAACAACTGTCTGACTTGTCATGACACCCAGGGTTTTAACAATTCATTGCTAGGACAGTACCTTTGTTGCCGAGCCTGAGTGGAAGTTAACAACAAACGGTCTGTCAAGTCCTTGCTTTCTCTCGGTCTCACAGATCAAAAGTACCTCGGTGGTGCCATGAGCACCAGGGTGAGCAAAACCAGGTCCTGCTCGGGTCATTTTCTGGTTAGTGACAGGTCTTCCCTGCCTGGAGGGCTCCTATGGCAGCATTAACCCACCCACTGCTTGGCGAGGGTTACATCTCTGCTGCAAATGCTTCTTCAGCAGCCCAACCAGCACAATTTCCTCCCCTGCCTCTGGTTTCTGGGCAGTTTTGTGTCTGTGCCTCTGAGTAAAGTCCACCACAGGCTCAAAGCTCTCGCAAGAGCAGAGGAGCGCCTGGGTGTCCTGACTGCCTGAGCCGCATGGTCCATGGAAATATTTTTAACTGTGATCGACTGGAGGTTAATATTCCATTTAACAGCTAATGTGGTAGTGCCGTTCTTGAAGGATCTGTTTGTCTCCTGGGTCAGCACAGCTGCAGCCTGCCTGGGCATCTCAGCGCGAGCCCTGATAAATCCAGACTGTGTTCCTTCTCTAGTCGTGAAAGAGAATCAGTGGCGCGGGACCTGATCGAGGAGCCCCTCAGGAGGGGAGCAGCTTTGGCTAAAAATAGCTCATCGTAGCTCTGTCCTTGCTGAGAGCACTGGAAGCGGAGGGCGACGCTAGTGCCGTGCTAGGCTGGCAGGGACGGGTGTTTGGGTGTAACCGCCGGTGTCCGGGGGTACCTGCACCTACCGGCAGTTCCTGGCTGTTGTGTGAGGTGTCCGTCATGCCTTGCGAGCTCGGTGCCAGTGCCGGGAGATCCATCTCCGCTCTGGATTTGTGCCAGAAGGCACCAGAAAGCCAGGCTAGTTTCACCCTTCGGACTGACGTCTGTCGGTCCTCACTGCTACGGCTGGAACCAGGTTTCCATCACAAAGCTGGGTTTTTTTGCTCACGCTTTGTCTGGTGTCACAGAACAGAGAGTCCGTGCCCAGAGTCACCTCTCAGAAGTGGGCCGAATTTAAAAAAAATTTTTCCTGTAACATTTTATGCACCAAGCCCAAGGGAAAAATATAACACTGCTTCAAAATTAAAGCATCAACATCCAGTCTGGGCATTAAACTGGATTTAACGACTCTCTTGCCCATTGAAACAATCCAGCTCCTGCCTGTGGTTCCTGTAAGCAAAGCCAACTGCACTGAAGCCTGCTCCTATAAGCTTCCCAGCCCCAGGTTTCTCTCCCCTCCAGCTTGTTGGGTAATTGTGTGGGGTGCTCCTGTAGCACGAGCCTGCCTTGACTAGTCAGCATCTTTGGAAAGCTGGGCAGGCTCAGAAACGGGGATCCTTGCTACAGCAAACAGCAGCAGGCAGGTTGTAATAAATTATTTTCATGTCCCTGGAAAGTTTTTGGTTTTTTTGCAATAAGCAAATACTGTCTAAAGCTGTGACTTGAAGGAAGAATGCTCTGGTCAGGTGTGACCTTTCTTTCAAGAAGCCGCCTTAACAAAAAGCTGATGCAAACCGAGAAATAGAACTGTCTAGACTTCTGTTGTCAGTGACCACTAGATACAACTGGAGAAGGAATTGTATGTATTGGAAATATGGTTTAAAACTTCAGGCTTGCTTGAAGTGTGCGGTTTTGGTTTTTTTTGATTCCAGGAGCGAGAATAACTTTTCTCTCTTCTCTAGGGATTTGAGTCATAATCATTTATTGTCATCCAACTGGAGCATTGATTTGTCTGTTCATACACTACAAGAAGTGTAAGTTGTTTTTTATGAGGATAAACTCTAAAGATCTCCTACCTAATTCTAATTAGTACGTTTCATTGCATGTCAAGATATCTGGTCTGACTTGTAGAAATGCTCAGTGCCAGTTAATTAAACATGGATGCTCCATGTTGGCAGCACAGTGTATGTATAAAACTGATACTTTGTGGGCAGAAACTGTTTCATAAAAGATGAGTATTTTAAAAAATAAGATGTATTTGTTTTGAGGATTGCTGATTCTTAGTTAGAGAAATACTGGTATCCATGAAAATGGTAAAAACTAGCATACTTTGCTATTAAATTGTTCAAATTATTAGTATTTAAGCTCCTAGAGAATCTTTTTGACAACTACTATGTGTTATTAACATAACAAAATAGTTAAATGCTTCTGTGATACAAGTTTTCTGCTGTGTGCAGAAGGGTTTTTCTTCTCTTCAAAGTGCCAGTAATCTCCTTTGTTGTTGTTTTTTTAAGGAAAATGAATTACAACGAGCTAAGTGAAATTCCGTATTTTGGAGAAACAACTTCCAATATAACTCTTCTCTCACTGTAAGTAGCAGCTTCTCTGCCTTTTTCTTGTTTAGTTGCACTAAGTTCTGCTCTCAAGTTGTAGGAAAACACGGCTGCTTTTGTCCTGAAATGCTGCTCATCTCAAGTGCTTTGGGGAATATGTAAGTGCTCTTTAAAGAAATACAAATCAGTTAGACAATCAAGTCACCCTAAATTACCAATAAAATGCAGTCAACCCGGGCAGGCAGCTTTGAAGGGAAGGGATTCAGTCTCGGAGTGACAGTTCCCACAGGGAACAACCCAACTGCAGGCCTCAGAATTTGAGTCTATTCATATGTTGAGGTGGCAAATAGCTCTTGGATTTTCAGCACTGCTTTAGGAATTAACACTGTGAAGCGTGTGGTACATGTCCCATCTGTGAGGCTTGCTACTAAAGCTGATGTCCAGAATCCTATAGCTGTTTCAGCTCCGCAGCTTGAAGGGTGGGGTCTTCTGATAACTGTGTTGTTGCTGGTATTTTTCAGGGTACACAATACCATTCCAGAAATAAATGCTGAGCAACTCCAAGTTTACCTTTCGTTGGAAAATCTAGATCTTAGTTCTAATCTTATCTCAGAAATCAAAGCTTCTTCTTTTCCACGGATGCAACTGAAGTACCTGTGAGTATGAGTGACCTGTTCTGTCCGGGGTTCCTGGCTCTTCATAAGTTACTCTCTTGATGTAGGCCGCCTGGCCTGGCTTTGGGCTGGTAGCTGTGCTCAGTGTAGCTGCAAATATGCTTGGGATAAAATACTTCTCATACCAATCTGTATTGCATTTTCTAGAACAGCATGGGAAGCAGTAGCTGCCGTTATCAAAGGGCAGGTACTTCAGCCAGCAGCACATGGAGAGATTTCTGCCCATTTTGAGCTGATCACTGTTGGCATTGTCTTAACCACGTCTAACTGGGGCGTGGGCGTGCAGTAAAAAATCAGCTTCCAGCACTGATTCCTTTGGGAAAAATGATTTAGTTTGGTAGACCAGAATTCAGATTTGTGCTCGGACTTTACGAGGAACTTGAGTTCTGAAAATGAGTGGTTGCTCTGAAGTGCTTGTGCAGTTGTGTTCATAAAATTCTCCCTGTTCGTAAAAGCCTGTTTTCCTCTTCCTTTCCTAGGAATCTGAGTAACAACAGAATAACTACTCTAGAAGCAGGCTGTCTTGATAACTTATCGAGCTCACTAATGGTGGTAAAGCTGAACAGAAATAGGATTAGTGTCATTCCACCAAAGATCTTCAAATTGCCTCACGTGCAGTTTCTGTAAGTAGCAGTTTTTTCAAGCTTGAAAACATGGTGTTTATGGCTGCTGCTACCTTGATACGTGTCCTTGACTTTCACAAAGTGGTGCTTACTGAAAGGTGTCTTAATATTTGAATGTCATCTTTATAAAAGGGAACTGAAAAGGAACCGGATCAAAATAGTGGAGAGCCTTACATTCCAAGGGCTGGAATCCTTAAAATCCTTGAAAATGCAGCGCAATGGGATTAGCAGACTAATGGATGGGGCGTTCTTTGGCCTGGGTAATATAGAAGAACTGTGAGTATGCCTGTTGTGGAATTCTCTTAGGGACTGTAGCTGTGGAGGGGTGTGTCCCCTTCAAGGCTGTGCTGATCTCTCAAGGAGCATCACAGAGGATGACTTTACAGATCTGCATTTCCCCTTTATTTTGGTATCACATCTGATTACTCCAGAGGTGGAAAGATAATTGGCACTCTCCCCAGTTTTTTCCCACTTGGTGATCGGGAGCGCTCAGACGCCCTGGGCTGCATTTTGCTGGTTTTCATTTGCGCTCCCCATCACAGGGGGTGGTTCTTCGCTGCGTGACTGGCAGAGGTAGCGCAAGGCTGTGCCACGTGGTGTTAGTGAGAGAGTCGTAAAAAAAAGTAATCTGTGAGAAGAGAGATGGCAGTTTGCTTCTGCTGCTGGGTCACTGCAGCTGTTGTGGAGCTACTTGGTTCTTCATATACTTGAGTTTGCTCTTTTAGTTTCAGTGGAATAAGTATAACTGTGCATTTCAGATGCCCAGGGCTTAATGTTTGTAAATAATTTTGAGATCGGCAAGGTGAAGTTTTGTTAACGTGTTTCATTTATTATCTATTTGGCAAATGTTTTTCCTTCTAATTCCTTAGAGAACTGGAACATAATAACTTAACAGAAGTAAACAAGGGCTGGCTGTATGGTCTGCGGACATTGCAGCAACTCTACGTTAGCCAGAACGCCATTAGCAGGATCAGTCCAGATGCGTGGGAGTTCTGCCAAAGGCTTTCGGAGCTGTAAGTCCTGGGCTGCTTTTCATTGGGGATTTTGCAACGTTGCAGTGACAGATTGGGTTGCACGTAGGCAGCCAGCATGGGTTACCAGAGGAAGTACGGAATTTCCTTGTTAGGCCCGTAGTAATGCTCTGTGTTTTACTTACATTCCTAAGTGTTCTGTTGGAGAAACCAATCAAAATACAAGAGTTGAGTGAGTTCGGTGGTATCTTCATAATTAATCCCCTCCTGCTTGCTTTTAAAGTGTGTGTTCAATGTTTCTAGAGACTTGTCTTACAACCAGCTAACTCGCCTCAAGGAGTCTGCCTTCGTGGGACTTGGTCTGCTGGAGAAACTAAATCTGGGGGACAATCGCATTAATCACATTGCAGATGGCGTCTTCAGAGGTCTGACGAATCTTCGAACCTTGTAAGTACAGGAAACTTCTAGTTGAAACCTCGGTTTAATGCAGTGAAGCTTTTGGAAATTGAAGGCAAAGAACCTTGTGCCTCACAGGCCCGAGATCGGCGTTTGGCACTTCTGGGCTGTGCCGCCTGCGGGGCTGGTGGGGCCGCTCAGCTTCTGGGCTGCCGAGATGATAGAATTGTGGCCTGGCTAAAACAAACCCACCGCTTCATTTGGCCATGCTAAGAAATGGTGATTGTGAATGCCCAGGTGCGGCTGGTCAGCTTGTGTAGATGGCAGTTGTGGAACGAAAGGCCAGCAGAGACCCATCGTTGTTCCAGAGGGTTTTGTTATGAGCCAAGTGGGGCACCCCTTTGGCTGCCGAAGGAGTTCAGCCCGCTCTGCTCTTGTGCTGAAGTCACAGGCATAGCAGGGTGGGGGGCTACTTCTGCACAGCTCTGCGCTGCTGGGGCCTTTCACAGCAGCTGCAGCCGTTCGGTATTTCTGACAAGAAAACACTCAATCCTAGATATTAAAAAAAGAAAAGTGTCCCAAGTAGATCTGAACAGTTGTCATCATCCTAAACAATGGCAGTTGAGAAAGGAGTGAAAGTTTATAACCCCTCTGTCAGTTCATTAAATAAATGCTTAAATAAGCAAACTCACCAGAGAGATTTATGTAAGCAGTCATATTCTGTTAACCTTAATGCAACCTTTTAATGGAATAATGAAAACTAATTTCTTGGATTTAAAGTAGCATGAAAAAGAACAAGAGCAGATTAATTAGTCGGTTTTCCTGGTGTTCTCGGGGGCGTCAGCAGCGAGAGGCTGGTGGAGGCCGGGGGTTGGAATGTGCAGGACGGGGCAGTGCTGATTAACAAGGCTCCAAACATTTGTGCCCAGCCGAGCGTGAGGAGCCAACTCCTCGGCTCACACAATGAGGGGCTTTTCTTTTGGGTTGCTCACTCATTTTGTTAAATGGTCTGAGTAGTGGAGTGTAAAAATACTCCAAACACCAGGAGATGCCGTGTTGCTGTCGGATTAGTTCCACTGTTGTTTGCGCACTGGTTGTTTCAGTGCTGAGGCTGACGTAAATATTCCTCTATGTCCAGCTCCTGCCACTGTTCTGCAGTGTAGCTTTAATGAGAATAAATGTAAAACCATATCTTAACTAGAATGTAATAAAGAGCAAGGAAGGATTAAAGGTGTATCTAAGAATAACTGCTGAAGTTTTGAAATTTTATGTCTTACCACATTACGTCATAATACCATGAGTGTCTTGGCATTGATAGCCCTTCAGCATTCACAGTCTGAAATTCTGAAGCAGACCTGGAGGTAATTCTAGAAACAAGTTTCTAATCACAAGAATCAGCAACTTGGAAGTAAATTTGGCATGTTATTCATCTAGTCATTCTTCTCATTAGATGACCTCCGTGTCGGGTACCTTAACTTGAGCAGCGTTCAAAAAGGAAAATACTTAATGTGAGCAAGTATCAAGGCCTTATTTGTTAAGACTTTGTGATGCACGAATTGTGGAATTCTTTTTCTAAGCTTTGAAGTGTATGTGTGTTAAGTGTGGAAATGACTGCTGCGTGGTGTTAAAAACAAGACTTCTACATTTCAAAGTAAGAAAACATTGTATTCCCACTGACAACACCCTGGCGACTGATCCTATCTCTCCCGGGATGCTGTTCTACGCAGTTCAGCGTCTCACGCAGAGGAAAGCAGATACTGTGGTTTTCCACCGTTGGGATAAGGGGAGAAGCGTTTGAGTGAGATGACGTACACGATGGCCTGTACACGTCTCTGCCTTTCTGGGGCAGCCGGCTTGTTTGGAAGCTCCGTCAAGCTGAGCGTACAATGTCTGGTACAGCGCAGGACGGACTGTTCTTCATTGGTGTATTTTCCTTTGAACACACTCTTGTCTGGAGGGACTTCTGTGCACGGTAGTGTCAAACCAGACAAAAACCGTGGCTTTGACAGAAACTGGTGGCTCAGGCCATGCCATTCAGGCTAAAAATGCAACTGAATTCATTTCCCCTTCTCTCTAAAAACCATTTAATCCTTCCAAACCATATTGCTGTGTTGCTTTTGTTGTTCAGGCTGCTCTTCTACATGAGGGGCCAAAGTGCTGCACAGAGGTCAAACAGAAATCCCATTAGCTGGTAACGAGATTTGTGAGCGGAATATCAACTTCATTCTGAAAATCTACTACTTTGTGCCTGGCAGCCTGACACTGTAACCTGTGTGTAATCTCTTAATATGGTAATGCTGCTATAAGCCTGTTACACAGGAAGATTAATGCTGCTGGTGTATCGGTTAATTCACTTACATGAACCAACTTGCTTCAGGAGCCTTTCCCAGCTCCTGGTAAATGGTCCATCACATGACAAGTGCCAGTCAGACTGGGTCTTTCCTTCAATACCACATCAAGGGGTTGTACTGCAGAATTTGTTTGTGGTTCTGTCTGCAGCACTGATTGTCAACAAATCTTTTTTTTCCCTGAGATATTCATCTTCTCATAAGCTGGGCTGTGTAAAAGGTTTGAGACCTCCCAGGTGACCCTGCCAGCCAACCACAGCTGTACCCCACAGCTCCTCCCTCGCTCCCCACTGGCAGTGGTCCTGGTGACCTTACGAGGCTGCTGTGTAAGAAAACTCTTCTCCTGCAGGGACTTGCGGAACAATGAGATCTCCTGGGCCATAGAAGATGCAAATGAAGCATTTGTGGGACTCAGCAGGCTGGATAAGCTGTATGTATCACAAACCACTGAAATGGCAGCACTTCCCAGGCACGCAGGGTAGGGGGAGAGTGCAAAATACAAGGGAATTGTAAATCAGTGGCACAAGGCAGAAAGTTCTCCTCCTTGGCAGCTGTATTCGGCCAATTTCCACTTGTGCACTACAACCTCTTGATGCGGGCTTGAGTTCCGTGTTCAGGAGTATTGGACCAGTGTAGCACTGGATCACCTGCAGCACCAATTTGAATAAATTAAGCATAAATACTTGGCTGCATTTGTAATTGGAGAGCCCAGTCCTGCCGTGTAGTGGTTGTCACTTTTTGTGCTGCTTTAGTTTGGGTAAAAGTTACTGCTTATCAAAAAGAAAAGCCCCCACTGAAATAGGTTTGAATTAACATGAAACACTATTGAGTGAACAGCTTGTCAGCACTCAGACTGTGCTCTTTTCATCCAGGGCCATGTGCTTTGCAGGAGGCTCCGTCCTGTGAATCTGCTCATAACAGAGAGCTTGGTGTGAGGGCACGGTCTTGGGAGCTAATGTGATTGTGCAGATCAGTATTAGGAAATTGCTGCTCCCACTCCAAATTGTACTTGTTACTGTTCCATTCTGCTGACTTAGATTATCTCCTGACACATCTCCTAACCCAAATTTCCAAGTTAAGAATAGAAAAGAAACCCTGTTCTTGGGCAAATTAGTTGAGCCTTTAAAGTAAAAAATTAGTACTTGATCTTTTAGCTCAGCTAGAGTTAGACAAAAACTTAAACACCATAGGGAACTTCTGTTGGGTCTTGTTTGTGAACTCTCATTGACATTCAGACTGGTCTCTGGGTTTGGGGGGCTATTTCTTTCAGAGTCTTGCAAGGAAACCAAATTAAGTCAATTACCAAAAAAGCGTTCTCTGGTCTCGAAGGACTGGAACATCTGTAAGTACTTTATTTTGTAGAACTTCTAATTATTTGTCAACTTCAGTCTTGTATTCTCTCTCAAATTTTCAAGGATTTACCTGAAGGTGGCATGCGAAATTATACCTACCCGTTATTGTTCTCTTTGCTTATCTTACAGAGATTTAAGCAACAACGCAGTCATGTCCATCCAAGAAGATGCATTTGCCCAGGCTCACCTGAAGGAGCTGTAAGTTCATGACAGTTATTTACAGATTCTTTACAAGTCCAACCTTATAAAGAGTAGTTCAGCCATTGCAGGGCTGGCTGAAGTGTCTCTGCTTTCATTGTGAACTATTTAAAGCAATTAAATTGCTGGCTCAAAGTCGGTAGCAGTATACTTAGAGTTAAGGTTTTGCTATGGAGCAGAGAAAGCAACCTGCAGTAGATACCTGTGTGAAACAAATCGCTTTCATTCTTAAATATTTATTAGCTGACATGAAAATGCGTGTTGAGGATTACAGACACAGGGCTGCTCTGCACTGTTAGGTTCCTTTTAATTGCTTTAAAGAGGAGTGAGATAACTGTAAAGAGAGGCTTAGTATTTTTTTAGGAGTTGAAAATCCAAGGTTGTTTTCTTCAGAATTAAAAAAGAAATGTAAGGTTTTAGTGCTGACAGAGGGGGAAGGTTTTTCTGGATTGTTTCTCGCATATGCAGCTAAAATTGTATAATAAATAACGGTAGCCATAAAAGAATACCGTGGGTGTTGAAGTATCTGAACATATATGCTTGAAGTTGTTTTGCTAGATGGAGTCACATGTAGGAACGTGAACTCTATAATAAAGTTTAATCACACCTTTGTTTTGCCTTCTCTGCAGAGTTTTGAACACGAGCAGCTTGCTGTGCGACTGCCAGCTGAAGTGGCTGCCGCAGTGGCTCGCGGGCAGCCGCCTGCAGCGGGCCGTCAGCGTTAGCTGCGCGCACCCCGAGTGGTTAGCGGGACAAAGCCTTCTCAGCGTGGACCCTGATGACTTTGTCTGCGGTTTGTATCTTTAGTGACTTTTGATCTAAAATCATGGTGATGCAAACCCGTGCAGGTACCTTTCTGAAAGCCGGCTGTAGCAGTGCTGGGGGCGCTTGGTCTCGGCCACGATGCGCCCGTTGCCCTGTGTGCACAACGGGGTCTGGTTTGGGGTTTAATTCTATTTCTCTTTGCTCCTCTTTTCTGTGTTGGAGCACTGAGGCTAACCTGAGGGAGTGATTCTGTGAGCTGCGTTGATTTTCATTTAGGTCACTGTTAAAAACTGGTGGTGCTTCCATTCTCCCTGCCGATGAACACCTTTAGCTTTGGAAGGGCTGTTTGACTCTTCCTTTCTGGTTCTTATCCATACCAGCAAGGCAAGAGTAGTTAATGCTGTGGCACACTTTCTAATGCTCCGTTATCTGTAATATTTTTCTGGTCTCTGCCACCACAGTTTCAGACATAAACCTGTTTGGTTTTGTAACCAAACTGTGAGATGGAAAACTGAGAGTCTTTTGCCCAGAGTCAAGTGTGGAATCTGTGGCAGGCCTGGAAATGTTCTGGTGATCTGTTTTCTGGGTGAGCGATCTGAAAAGGCTTAGTTGTGTGTACACAGCTCTTTTCGTTCTTCTGGTGGGAAAGGCTACAATAATGATGCAGGTGCAGGCACCCACCTCTCCACTCTGCTGTCACCACTGGGGTGCCTGACCCTGGACACTGCCTACCAGTGTCTCTGCTGGAAGAACAGGTATTGAAATAACTCTCACCAAGTGGGATGAGACAGAGTGAGCTGCCAGCTTGCCATGCTTTGGCTCTTCAAGATGTTTAAATTCTTTGAAAATAAGTCTCCATCCTTTGTAAAATAGCCTGGCTCTTCAGCTCAGTGCGGCTTTTGTGTCTGATCTAAATGTAGCAAGTTCCAGACAGTTGTACAAAACGCAGGGCGCTGCTCGAGACCGCGCTGCTCCGCTGATTGTTTTCAGTGCTTGTTCTGTGTCTGCCTGTGGTTCTAATCCTCTTTCACAGCTTGGTTTCCCACTGAAAACAGCTAGGTACGTGCACCTCAAGCAGGACATCTCTTCCCAAAGCTTGCTTTCTGCTTGCATTGTCTTTTGAGTGAGTTTTCTTGCAGTGTAGATGTCCAGCTGAAGAGGAAGGTAACTAATCTTGGTGCTTTTATTTTCAGATAACTTCCTCAAGCCACAGATAAGAGCACATCCCGAGAGCACAGTCGCTCTGCGAGGTGTGAACGTGACTCTGACCTGCATCGCTGTGAGCAGCAGTGACTCACCCATGTCCACCTCCTGGCGTAAAGACAGTGAAGTCTTGTACGATGCAGAGGTGGAGAATTTTGCCAGGTACCAGCAGCAGAGCGGTGAGGTGGTCGAATACACCACTGTCCTGCACCTTTTCAATGTGAATTTCACTGACGAAGGGAAGTATCAGTGCATTGTCACCAACCACTTTGGCTCCAATTATTCCCACAAAGCCAAGCTGATGGTCAATGGTAAGCAGAAATGGGAACAAAGGACAAACACTTTTAACCTAAAGCTTTATTTAAATAGCTGCATGTCTGTTTTTCGCTAGAGCTGGCCCAAAATAGTCCTGCAAGACTGTCTCACTGGTATTTAGAAGTATCAAACATCTTTTTATAAAGCGGGAAATAAGTGAGTGTATTTTTTTGTGGTAGGTGAAAAGCCTTCTGTTCACTTTTCAAAAGGGGCAGACAGATATCTCCCTTGCTTTCATTATAATGCAGTTAGTTGTTCATCTGGTTAAACGGAGGTAGAAATCTCTTAAACTAAAAGCTCCCTCTACTGTCTCTTCAGCACTAAGCACCTTTCCCGCATTGGCAAAGCTGGAGCAGATTCAGCTAAAATTCACTGGTGGGACTGGAAACAAACTCTGAAAAATCAGTTATGGAGTCCCTTGGTTTTATCCGCAATGATTCCTTGTATTTTGACTTGTTGGAAGGACGGTAAGAAGACAACATTCCCATCAGTCAGTGGTCACCACTGTGTCTGAGAGCAGAGGTGTTGCCTTTGCAACAGGCAGTGCAGGCTTGGATGGGTGAGTTGGAATGAGTTGGATAGATGAGTTGGAACCCTTGGTAACAGGCGAGAAAAAGTGTGGTGAAGGGCTTGTGAAAACGAGTGCGCCTTTTCCCCATGAAAGATGTCCTTCAGATCATCTTAACTGAGCACTGTAGATACTGTATTTAAATTTGGGGGATAGGCTTAGAAATAACCTCTGAAAATGTGTGCAGTTCTTCAGAAGAATCTACCCCTCTCTCTTAGGGACAGCTATGGGCACGTTTCAGATCCGTTTGTTTTCAGACTCTCTGTGCTGTGGAGCTTTTGCTGCTTTTTCCCTGGTACTGAAAATACTGAAACTATGTCTCCTTGGATCCAGAGCTACCATCTTTCCTGAAAACCCCCATGGATCTTACCATCCGCACTGGGGCGATGGCGCGGCTGGAGTGCGCTGCCGAGGGCCACCCTGCTCCACAGATCTCCTGGCAGAAGGATGGTGGCACAGACTTCCCTGCTGCGAGAGAGAGGAGGATGCACGTCATGCCTGAAGATGACGTGTTCTTTATTGCAAATGTGAAAATAGAAGACATGGGAGTCTACAGCTGCATGGCACAAAACGTTGCAGGCGGTTTGTCGGCAAACGCCACACTGACCGTGTTGGGTGAGTGCTGCGCTAGTCTGCGCTCGTGCGCGGATCCCTGCGCTCACCTCTGCCTGGTAGTGTCGTCGCTTGTCACGCTCGTCACCTCTGCCTGGTAGTGTCACTTGTCTGTGAGGAGCGAGCTCTAAGTTAAAATGCAAAGAGCAGCACGTGATACGATGTTTGAGCAGTGAAGCTTTGGAAGCTGAGCCCCAGTGCTGACCAGTGAAGTCAGTGTGATCTTTGCTCCATCATGAGCCGTACAAGAGCTGAACTCATAGGATTTCCTGAATCCCCTGTTTCATTGCTCCGGATTAGATTCAGGTTGTAGGATCAGATTTTTAAACACTGCTGTTGCACAATGAAGTCGTCTTACAGTTTATGTTTGTTTTTCCCTCCGCTGTCACAGAAACTCCTTCCTTCATGAGGCCCCTGGAAGACAGAACGGTGACCCGAGGTGAAACCGCTGTCCTGCAGTGCATAGCTGGGGGCAGCCCCGCCCCGCGCCTCAACTGGACCAAGGACGATGGCCCTTTGACGGTCACAGAGAGGCATTTTTTTGCTGCGGCAAATCAGCTCCTTATCATTGTGGATGCTGGGCTGGAGGATGCTGGGAAGTACACGTGCATTATGTCCAACACGCTGGGCACTGAGCGTGGCCACATTTACCTGAATGTCCTGGCTTCCCCAAACTGTGACTCTGCTCAGGGTGGCGTTGTCCATGAGGAGGATGGCTGGACAACAGTGGGCATCGTGATCATCGTCGTGGTGTGCTGTGTGGTGGGAACGTCTCTGGTGTGGGTCATTGTCATCTACCACATGAGGAGGAAGAGTGAAGATTACAGCATCACTAACACAGGTAAAGAGCAAAAGCAAAGCTGTTCGGCCCTGTTTTTAATCCAAAGCACTTGTTAAGAGCAAGGAAATTTCTGGATTTGTTATGGGTGGGATAAGATTGAAGAACTGACAAATTCCTTCTAAAATATCTTCAGAGATTTGCTCAAATTCCTTCATTTTAGAGTAGTTTCTTTTTTGTTTTTTCAAATCAGAAGTGTGTTAATTTTATTCTTTATGTACTAGGTTTGTTCTGCATTGAGGGAAAACAGTAAAGTTGGGGAAAAAAAATATTTGAGTAAACTTACAAATGTTTCCAGGACCCGGAATAATGTGTGTGAATTTCCATCCTGGCCCTGTTGGCTTTGAACTCTATGGATTTTTAATCGCTAAGGTAGAAAGAGACGTGTGTGTGAGTTGAAATTCTGGGTGATGTGTTTGTTAGTGTGGGCAATAGAGTTGGTGCTGCCTCGAAGTCTTCACCCTTGGCTGTTAACGTCATCGGTGTTCGTTGTGCCTTGCAGAGGAGATGAACCTGCCTGCGGATATTCCCAGCTATCTGTCCTCCCAGGGAACTCTGTCAGAGCCTCAGGAAGGCTACAGTAACTCAGAGGCTGGAAGCCACCAGCAGCTGATGCCTCCAGCTGGTAGCTATGTGCACAAAGGCGCAGATGGTAAGCAAAGCCCTCCTGTGTGGTGCTGGTGTTCCAGCAGATCCCAGTGCGTGCTCCACGTGCAAAGCTGGCGACAGTGCACGGGGCAGCCCTGCATCTTAACAGCAAGGGTGACTTTTCCAAGAGAGGGATTCAGTTGATAGAAAAACTTCCATTGATCGCTCTGAGTTTGAGGCATCTCCTGGTTTTCTTTTGGTGTTCGTTTATGTTCTGCTCTCAAGGCTTCTGCGTTCCGTGCTCATTTAATCTTTGGCCCAGGAACCTCTGGGCTCACGTCTGCTGTGAGCACCTTTGCACGCAGATGTCACGACTGTTGTCCTTCAGGTGCCAGAGGAGTACAGTTCCCTCCAGAGGCTCTTCGCTTCAGGGTTTGTGATCTGTTCGGTAAGGTGGGGATGCCATTAGAGAATTCCAAGGTTAAATTTTTGCCCTTGAAGCAGGAGAGCAAACATGAGGTCGCTCTTGCCCATGTCTGTGGTTTTGCCCTGGTCAGCCTGAGAAGGGCAGTGCTATGAGAGGTTGGGTGGTGGGCAACCCAGAGCACTTCTCACGGGACTTCAGTGAAGTCAGGCTATGTGCTCTGTTAGCCCCTGAGCTGTATAAAGGCCCTTCAGACTGTGCCACTGTAATATGTGATCGTACCAGGGCATGGAAGAGCCTGTGGAAATCAGGCATCCTTGTCCACTTTGAGAGCGTTTTCGTTTCCCATCGTGTCTGTCAGGTGGTGCAGCGCCGCTGGTGATCTGCTCAGACTGTTACGACAACGCAAACATCTACTCCAGGACACGAGAGTACTGTCCTTATGCCTACATCACAGAAGAGGACCCTCTGGATCCAACCCTCCCTAATCTCATGGTGCAGATGCCGAAGGACACGTATGCAGCACGTGCCCAGCATGAAACCAATGCTCTTGATAATCTCCTAGCAGACAGAGACATGTCTGTCTTCCTCACTAACCACGACAAAATAAGCGAAAAGAAAATCACCTCCCAGCAGATTAGTGGTGAGTGACCCCTTTTCCCTTTTGTCACTTGGCAGTCCTCAGTAGCTCTGGCCTTCCTTGTGCCACCCTTCACTATTAAGACAGCTCGATCTTCAGGTGACCCCGTGCTCTCAGACCTAGCCCTCGGTCTGCATCTGGTGCCCAAGAGTTGGAGAGGGTGATGGTACAACGGCGGCCTTAAAGCCTGTGGAATGCGATAATCCTTTGCATGTCCTTCAAGGACATCTGTTAGCCAAAAGTTGAAGCTCTCACATAAGAAATTCAAACATTATGTTGGCTGTTTTTCAAAATTATGTTGACTGTCTTCCAGGTAGCCTTTTTAAAAGTTCACACTGGATCTGTGTTGTTTCTGGTTCCTGTAACTGGTCACTGAAAAGGGAGAGCATCCAGTAAAACACGCTCTCCAAACCAGAGAAAACAGCCTCAGAAAGGCTGTTATTGCCGAGTCGCACAGCGCAAAACATCTGTCTAAAATTTGAGTGTGTTTATCATGAACTCACTCCTGTTCATCTTCTCATTTTTCTCCTCAGAACCCTTTCAGCTCCCTTTATGGGGAGTAGGGAAAGACCTGGCTCGCTCTCGCTCCCACTTGCTGCATCAGCCGTCGGCCCATGAGACCCTGCGGCCCCCGCGAAGTGAGGGCGCTGCCGACAGTGACCGGGAACAAGCCGCTTCACCCAGACCGTGCCACCGGTTCCGAGACCATAGCTTTGATTTTAACAGGACACGGAACATCCATGACTACAGTGAAGCCACGTAAGACACTCAAAGTCTTAAAAGCAAATCCCTATCAACTGGCTTTTTGTGTATTTACTACCTCAAGACTAAGCCCAAGGCCAAAGACGCTTGCGCACGTGTGCCTGCAGTTACACTCCTCTGGAGGACGAGGTAGCACGTGCCCCTTTTTCTTGGATTTCTCTGTATCGGGAGCTGGGAATGTGCAGCAGAAAACACGTGGGTGATTAGTGATGGCTACAAGAAGAGTGTTTAACGGTGGGTTCTCTGATACCGGAAGCAGCCGTTGTGCTGGCGTGCGCTTTGGCGATCTCTCGAGAGCCCACAGTGATTTCATGAGGCACTGTCTGCTCAGAAACGAGTGTTCAGGGCCTCCCCTGGAACTCCCCGGTGACCATAAGCATAAAACTCTTGGCCAACTTTCTGTTCCTTAGACTGCTGGCAGGCCTCTGTTACCAGTCTAATTTTGGGACTTGTTTTCTCCCATGAATAATGAACTCCAGTTGTAAATAAATTTGCATTTATAAATATTTTGTATACACTAAGCATATAAATGTGTTGGCTGTAATGTAAATATGTTTTTTATTATGCCAAAGTATGTATCATACTGTTAGTCTTGACAGCTGCATATCAAGCCATAGGGGTGTTTTCTTGGTGGGACTGGAAGCTTGTTTCTGAGGGAGTAGAGTGGTCTTTGTTTTGGAAAGAAGTGAATTTACTGTAGGTAGGTGGTGAAACTGTGATATTGATGAATTTCACTGTTACACCCAACTGGGTGTGTGCTGAGCCTGGCTGCAAGCTGATCCAGTTACTGGCATTAGCAGAATTCCAAGTTGGACCCATTTAGGTGTTGAGAGAGTCCTTAAATCTGTGTACTGGGCACCCGTCTTGTCCTGTAGAGTGCAAAGCCCAACGGACCCCGCGCAGGCAAGCAGGGTTCACCTGTACTCCAGGCTGTAGGATCCAGCAAACAAAAAGAACAGAGCACAAGATGCTTCCTTCTTGTCTGGTGAAGTGGCTGTAAGATGGGAGGTTTGAGTGGATTGTTTGAGAAGTTTATCTAAAGCTTTATCCATTTCTAGAGAGAAGGGGATGTGACTGAAGTGTCGGATGCAATCGTGCCGAGTCACCGCTGAAACTTCAGACACTGCATATTTGAGTCAATGAGTAAGGAAGCACTGGGAATAGTGATTATTTTCGCACAGCTCTCTGGGCACAAGGAGCAGCCAGAGCTGTGCAAATGAGTAGATATCAAGGGCTCTTCCCGTGCTCTCGGAGCAGCCGTGGTTGCTTTGATAGCCAGCAGCTTTAGTAGCAAGAGGATCCAATTGTCCTTGACCTTTGGAAAGCTGAGAGAGACACAGGTGTGCTCAGCTCTTCTGAGGCTCTGACATCTGAAATATTTCAATAATGTACATGCTAAAAGAAGAATCTTAAGTTCATTCCTCTCTCTCTTTATTTCCTCCAGGCCTTTCCTTCCCATCCAGCATTTAAGACATGGTGCTTATTTTCAGTCAGAGTTCTTTCTGTTGTAGGAACCCAGTACTGTCAGTTTAAATCCAGATGAGACAGATCATATCGTGAAACTATAGCAGCAGAAGAGCCTCGTCCTCTTGTGCTGCTGCTACTTTCTCCAGATGCCACCCAGGCTGCTGTGTGATCACAGGTCCTCACAGAGCCCTGCTCGGCAGGTGCAGAGCCACCATTCCCCGCGCCCTGCTGTTCTGCCTCCCCTCACTGCTTGGCAAACCCCTCGTAGTTTTCCTTTCATCCCTGTCTCCTGCAGCTGAGCTCATGCAGCTCTGTCACCAGACAGCTGGGGTGTGCTGGGGCGCAGCGCCCTGCTGCGACGAGGTCCCCTTCAGGTGGGTCAGACGTGCTTGGCCGCCACCAAGGCTTGAAGTTCCCCCTGTCTGCACCAGAACAAGCTGCAGCGGCAGCTCTTGAAGCCAGTCAGGGTTTCTGTGAGATGGGGGCCTGTCAGAGCTGCCTTTATGAAGTGGGACATTTGGCATCCTCTCTTCAGCAGCAGCAGCATCTCTTGCAAGTCCATAAGCTGGTCGTGAATAGCTGAGCACCCTCCTGTGCCTGGTGCAAAGCCTTCCCAGGTCACTTGCTTAAGAAAATGGGGTATCCCCATCCCTCTGGGAGCGCAGAGGGGACAGTGACCATTCTGTTGTCACCAAACACAAACAGTTTCTTCCATCAATGCCAAAGTACAAACAGAACAGGGACTGGAGGTTCTTAAGACAGCTTGAGCAGAGCTGCTTCTGTTCCCTGTTGCCATTTCCTAGTGTCTATTTATTTTTTTTTTCACATAAGAATGTATATTTTGTATAGCATGTGTAATATATGTTTGTCTATTGTAATATACCTTCATCCAATAAAATGCTATATGCATTGAGCATCCAGTGTAACTTTATTAGTTTGCAGGTTAAGTAATTCATTTTTGTTCCATGACATTTAATTTTCATAGGAAATCAAAAATAAACTTTGGTGTTTTGTCAGCTCATGTGCTGGCTAACCAGGGACTCCAGCGGTGCCGCTGCCTGGCCTCGGGCTGTGCCTGGCTGGGCAGGGACGCTCCGGAGCCTGCCCGCATGGTTATCGGCCGTGCTGGGGCTTCCCAGGCACCAGGAGCTGAAGCCTTTGCAGAGTCCGCAGCATTCCCCAGATCCCAGCTTTCTGTGCGTTAGGTGTTTTGAAGCCGCCGCAGTCTCAGGGGGATGGTCTCCATGGCGCTCAGCGACCCCGCCAGCCTTGATTTCTGCAGGAGCGTTGTGAAGCTCCACCCGGTCCTGTGAGGCTGCAACAAGATGCTCAGGAAAAACCAGCTGTTGCCTTCCCTGGTAAGTTCAGCTCTCCCTGGTTCCTTAGGTACCTCTCAGCCCTGGCAGGGTGTCAGAGAACCAGCAGCTATTGAAGATAAGATCATGAATAGTTAATGTTCTCAGTTACCCAAGTACATTTTAAAATTAACACTGAAGCCTGGTGCTGATGAAATGAAAAAACTGGGTCATCAAAGAGAGAGGGAAAAAAAAACAAACCAGAAAACAATTGCATCTGCCCTCGGGCTTCACTAATGACTGAGTTTTCATGGAAGATCCAACCCCTTCCCTGCTTTAATCCTTCAGGGGTTTAGAATACGGGATACTTCATTGCATCTCCTTTCCTCTCCCCACCAAGTTCTCCTCCTCTCACAGGAGTTCATGGCCCTTCAGAGGCTCTGGGGTGACGGTGCGGGTTGGTGCCGTGAGCGCCAGGAGGATGTGACGGTGTGGGTGAGCAGTGCGACGGGAGTGGGCAGGGAGCTGCGGCTGGGTGCAGACCCCGAGCTGCCACAGCCCCCGTGACCGGCTTACCCTCCAGGAGCTGCCCCAGCTGTCCCTGGGGTCCCTCCAGGATCACTTTCTCTTCTGCCAGATCGAGCCCAGCGTTTCACGCCCTTCAGGGTTTATGCTGAGTGAGGGGATAAGAAAATGGCCGAGGCGGAAAGAGAGGAGGGTCCCCGGGGTCTGCGGGATCCCCAGCCCTTGTGGGACTTTGGCTGGACAGGCTCCAGTGCTGAAGCCATCACCTGCATCAGGAGCCCTCCCCAAGCTCTGGGCTGCTGTTCCTTACATGGAGGAAGCTGGAAGAGACACAGGATCCTTTTTTTAGTAGGCAGATAAGAGCATAGGGAACAAACAACTCTAAACTTTAATTTTTATGGCTTTTGCCCTGCAGCAGCTAACGAAAAGCCAGCGGCAGGGAGCCGGGTCCCTTCGCCCTGGAGAGAGGCTGCATCAGCAGCGTGGGAGCACCGGGTCCTGACGGCACAAACCATGGACAGGTGTCTGGCAGTGCTGGCAGCGTTGAGCATGTGAACGCGCCACGGTGGCTCATCCATGGATCCTCAGGTGAGCGACGGTCCTTGTCGGCCACCTGCTTTCCCTCACTGCACTGAGCCGCTCGGGATGGGAAAGGGGATGAAACGCAGTGTGGCAGAGGAAGGGGAATCTCGGAGCGTGTCCTTTAATCAAGGGCCCTCTTCCTGTGCCCAGGAGGCAGCCCTGGATCGGGGTTCCTATTTGCTGGGAAATGAAGCGCTATTAAGGCCACTGTTTATCTCATTTTCTCCCAATGAGCTGCATCGATTTGGGCTGTGAAGGGACGTACCCTGATTAAACCAAGCGTTTATCGACAGGCCCTGATGGCCATGTGCTGGGGCAGCTGCCGCAGAGCCGTTCCTGCTCTGCTCCCACTTCCTGCTGATGTTTCGTGTCACGGAGCTGCCGTTCAGCAACCAGCCGGTTTCTGTGGCTGGCGGGGACCCTGCTCCCTGCCCTGGCCGGGGGGTCCGTGTGCGGTGGGCGGCAGCGGCACAAGGCAGAGCTGGGCTGAGGGAAGGGTTAAGACTCCGTCCCCAGGGCCCTGACGCACGGATCACGGCCCTCGATTCCAGCTCATCTCTCTTGGCAAAGGCAGCTTTTCTCTAAATGAGATCCTCGTGCGTGTAACACGGGATAACTGCTCCGCTCGTCACTTTGAAGGTTCAATTTCACATTAGGTTTAATGTCTTCTGAAGACTTATATATGTAATTTACTCCAGCACTTAGAAAAATCTCCCACGTCCTTGCTCAGATTTATTGTTGATACCATTTTGCCTGACGCTGGATGTTGCCGGCACATCTATCGAGCGGTGGGCTGTGATTTGTGACTCGCCGAAGGGGATTTCAGGATGCAGAGGTAAATGTGCCCTACCGATTAATAGCTAATAGGCTGCTGAGAGCGTCCCTGGCAGCGTGCTCAGCTGAGGAGAGGGCTGGTGGAACAGAGAGGAGATGTTCTGCAGAGCAGGACGGATCCCTTTCTGAAAAATTTTAATTAACTTAAAACAAATGCACAGGAAAGGGCCAGCCATTAGCTGCCTTTGCTTCCTGAGACTCATCCCTGCTAATTAAGCCGTGTGTCAGTGCAAGTGACCTGCAGATAACACAGCACCCAATTTGCATTTAAATTAAAAACCATATTTTTAAAATAAAGGTTTCATTAAGCGCTGTTTGTTTGTCTTTCCAGGCATACACATCATGAACCTTTCACTGATCTTTGTTGGCTGGCTTTTGGACTGGCAGCAGCTCCAGGTCCAGGTGCCACAGGCCCTCCCTGCCCTCAGATGCTCCGACACAGACGGATACGGAAAAGTTTTTGGTGGAGTTTCCGCTACCACACGATGCGCTGAGCTCTGAGCAGAGCTCCAGTGTCCCCGACTCAGCGACTCATCCTCGGGACAGTGCTTCTGGCGGTGAGGTGCTCTCCGTGCCCTTCTAAGTGGGATGTCACTTTCCTACCTGGTGTTTTTCCTGCCTCTGTTGTCACTGGCTACAGCAGCAGCTTCGCTGCAGAACTCTGCTGTTACCTCGCGGTGCTGGGGCTGCGCCAGTGGTTTTATGGAGAGGTTTTCCCTCTGCTACTCCCAAAATGCAGCACCCGGCCAGCCGGTCTGGCTGCCCAGAGCCCAACCTCACCTGAGGCTGTGATATTAGTGGGGGGTTGTTACGGGTGTCACAGCCCCACAGTGCCCTGTGAACCAAGTGCTCGAAGCTGGAGGAAGCAACAGCATCCAGGCTGGGAGGGAAGAGTCTGTCTGTCTGTCCTAAAGAGCAAGGTCACCTTGGCAGGGCCTGGCTCTAGAGGGGATGGCGTTTCGCAGGGTGCACGCTCTGTCCCGAGGGCACCAGCCCAGCAGGGGTGGGGATGGGTGGGGGTCCTCAGACAAGAGCCCTGCACTTGAACCCTCGCTGTGAGCTCTGCGATCACAGACCTTGGGCGCTGAACTGGCACAACCTTGTGGAGCCCAACTCCTCTAGATACCTTTCATCTCTCTGTCTTTCAGCGAGTCCTCTGGCTCCTTTTCCTAGTGACTGACGCAAAAGCGTCTGGCCGGTCTCCATCCCGCTCCGCAGCGAGCCTTGGCGGCCAGTCCCATCCCTGGCAGCAGCTGCAGCCCGTGGGGCCGTGGTGTGCGGCTCCTCCGTGCGCGACACAACCAGTGGCATGTGGCACCGTGTCCTGCCAGGGTTCCCTGACAGACATCGCTTGCCTGCCCTGCTCCTGGGGCACGATGGTGCTTTTCCCTCCGCTAGGCTCCATGGCCCTGGGACCAGCATGTTGCTGAGCTGGCTGTGGTGACACAGCGGACTCTGCCGGGTTGGTACCGCCATGAGCCCTCTGGTCTTTCCTGTTCCCCTGTCGTGAAGCGGAGCTGCTGCGGTGGCCGAGCCCCCCCCAGGCAGTGGTACCTGGCTGCCCAATGCCCTGCCCTCCCTTTTGGCTGCCCTTCTCTCCTCTGCTGGGGCCTGACAGCTTTGATTTCTTTCTCCTGCTTAGAGAACATGAGGTTTTTGACGGCTGCCTTTGCCATTATTCTTCCCTTAATGCTGTTGTTGTTTTGTGTTACTGTCAAATCGCATCTTATTAAAGTCCTTCCCATCCTGTCAGTGGCAGATGAGGAGCACGAAGGGCCGCGTAATCTTCTGGCTCTGTCTGGGGAAATTGCCTTTTATTATTGATAAGGCAGTGTTGTCTTTGGAGGACATGACTCCACTGCATGCCGGGGACAGAGAGAAGCACCCTTGGTTCTGCTGGTGCCGCGGTGCTGGTGGGTGCTCCCAGGGGGGCCAGCCTGGCCTGACCCAGGGGAGGAGAGCCCACGACTGCCAGAGTGAGGTGGGCGCTGAGGCTGGGATGCTCTTGGTGGGCACCTCTCCTGGAGAAGCTGTGGGAAAAGGGCTGATCCTGCCCAGAGCATCCCAGTGGCTCTTCCCACACCTTGGAGAAGAGCGGAGCGTCTGCCTCCCGCCTCTCTGCACGCTCCTGTCACAGATCAGCAGCATGGCACCTGCAGGTGTGTGTCCAGCTTGGCTCAAACAGGAGCCCTGAGAGGACCAGGCAGGGAAAATGTGCTGCCCTGGCTTATCTGGGCTGGGGGCTGCTCTGAGCTTTGAGGAGGGTAACGCGTGTCAGTGGCTGTGCTCCTGCCCCACGCGATCCCCTTGGGTCCCAGCGGGATGTCTGGGGGAAAGAAATCTAGGTCATGGCAAAAACTCCCTCTTTGCACATTAAATATTTATCCATGTTTACAGCGTGTTGCAGCTCCCGGCTGCAGAGGAGGGGAGCGGCGCACGTGCCCACTCACGTGTCTGTGAGCCCAGGCGCAGGTGTGACGGAGTCGGCAGCGGGCCCCTCGGCGCCTCCTGAGCCAGGCACAGACGGGTGCCCTGCACCCATGGGCCCCTGGCTCTGCCGCTCTGTTCAGAGGGTCTCAGCCGTGCTGAGGTTTGTCCTGGCCCAGCAGTAGCGCTGGTTAGCGCTGGTTAACGGCCCGACCGGGTAACTGGTCCTGGGAGCCGGAGCTGGAGGTAGGGGCTAGATGAGGAGGGAACACGCAGGGAGAGGACACTGGTCCTCTGAGAGCTGATGTATCTCATCTCCAGGGTGAATCTTGATCTGCCGATGGGCTCTGGTTACGCTTCGCTCTGTGAACAGTCGCACCTTTGCAAAGCGACTGACACTTCCCACGGCTTGCTAAAAATTCCTTGGCACCAAAGCGGTTTCTCCGGCTTTGTTCGGCTGGAAGGAGCGTTTCTACCTGCAAAGCACTGTAGGAAAGCCCGGGCGCTGCTCAGCTGCTGCAGGGCCAGCCAGACAGAGTAGCTGGGCAGATCCAGCTCCCAGGGGTGGGAGCTGGGGGGTTCCAGGCATGGAGCAGGGGTGCCACGGGCAGGGGTACTGCCAGGATGCAGGACTCACAGGAAGCACCTGTATCTTCCCGTGTGCATTTAATACTCTTCCTCATCAGGTACTGACGTGGCGAATGCTCATCTCTCGACCTCTGCCTGAGGCAGCCGTCCTGAGCGCTCCTCCCGGCGGTGGGCACAGGGCTGGCACCTCCCACAGCCCCATCCTGCACCCCAGGCCGCTCCACCGGAGCCCTGGGACCTGCTGGGAGTGCCCTTTGGTGATGGATGGGGCAGGGATGTGCAGATTCAGCACAAGCCCAGTGAAACGCTCTGTTGCGCTTGTTGGAAGCCACCATAGTAAGCTCTACTTTTCTGCTGATAAATCTGGTTTTTAAATTAGCTGCATGTCAAACTGGTAAATAATGCATCTTATAAATGAGAAGAGCGTTCAAACCCTGGCTGGAACAAACAGCCTGTGCTGCAGGTACAGCAGGTCCTGTGCAGCAGGGAGAGCGAGCGGCGGCCGTGCCTGGAAGCAGGTTGCCTCCTGGATTGCTTTTCAAATTGCCTTTTTCAATCTTTGGTTCCCAGAACATATTCCATGAGCTCTTCCCGTAAGCATAAATCTGGGAGTAGCTTTGATGGGAACATAAAGGTTTTATATGTATGAGCTCAGAGAGCAGCAGGGAAAGCAGGAAGCTCTGGAGGTACCAACCCTCAGAGCCAGAGCCAGGTCTCTCTCCTTCCAGGAGCATTTGCAGCCATGTCAGCGCTGTCCCAGCAGGTGCCTTTGCTCTGGACCCCGGCAGACGGCTTCCCTGGACCCTTTACCCCCGGGACTGGAGTAGAACAGATTGTTAATTACTGTGAGAAGTCCCAGGAGCGCCGTGGTTCCGCATGCTGCCTGCCTGCCTGGAACAGATGGGGTTGAAGCTCCTTGAGGTCTCAGATGCAGGTGGTTTTGTACCAGGTAAAATCCCTTGCGACCCTCAACTTTTTCTTGGGGAAGCCCAGTCGCAAATGGGACATGCTGGGAGTGCAGGAGCGGCAGCGGTGCTGGGTGCTGCACTGCCACGATCCAAGGGACAGGAGCATCTCCTCACCTTGACTGCTCAGCCCTGAAAGTCACATGAAGCACCTATGCAGAGGGCTGTTCGGAGCTGGCCGTAGCACGTCTCTGCCGCTGGTCATCCAAGCCCTGGAGCCATCCTGTTTGGTTTCCAGCACCCCTGTGGATGCTCCGCGGTGCTTCGGGCACAGGCAGCTGCAGAGCTGACCTCTGCAAGGGAAGGATTTGAAGTCAGAAAGTGTCCTGGACTCTGGAGCAGCTGACCTGCCGCCCTACAGACAGATCTCCTCATGGACACTGAAGTGTAAACGTGGGGCTGATCCCAATTTGTTTTGTGAGTCCTATCTCTGCCGTGTGCGCCGGGGACCCGGGACCTTTCGCACAGCAGGAGTGCCCCGTAGCAGGCAGCACTGGGCTGGGGCTCGGTGGTTTGGTGACAAATCTGCAGGACTCTGGAGGGACTGAGTCCTTCCAGGCGGGCCAGTGATGGGGGTTCCAGCCCATCTGCGGAGCTGCTGCCAGTGATGAATTAGGTGCCGTTATCGGAAGCAATTGCCGATCGGCAAAGTGCTGTGAGAGAGGATGGAGGAGCCGACAGGGTGGCGTGTAAAGAGTTCCTCAAATGCTGCTGAATGGGTAGGGAATGGCTAATTAAAAATACGGCTGGTTTACCAGGAATAAACAAAATGAGATAGTCAAGGTGCTTGTGAACTGTGGTTAAAAGACGAGTTCTTCACTTTGGGGGTTGAGATGTCGCAGCTGCAGCTGCATCTCCGCCCGGCTGCCCCTCGCTGTCCGAGAGCAGCGCGGGCCGGTGGTCGTGGCCGAGCCTGTGGCTCAAGGGAGTGGGGGTGACGCCGCCCCCACTGCGGTGCTGGGGTGCTGCCCGGCCAGGGTGAGGGCTCTGTCTTGGCTGGAACTGGGCAGGAGGAGAAGCAGCGCTAACCCTCGTGGTGCCCGTCCAGCCACCTCAGCTGGTTCCATTTAAATTCTGCAGCCGATTTCCCACAAAGGTAATTTTCTGCTTCTCTGACTCAATTCTATTCATCTTTTAGAGGGTAATTAGCATCACTTCGGTGTTCTCTTATGCCCAACTAATTGCACCTTGTTTCAGGAGTGAAAGTTAATGCCTCTCCATTTAAGTTAGTGCAGCAATTTATGATTAGGGATGAGGCCAGGCAGAAACACGTACCAGGAGAACCACTGCCTGGCTGCGGACTGGCTGCTGCACCAGTGCAAAGATTCCCCATTTTACGTTTGAGCCGCCTCTGGATGCCGCAACTGCGTAGCAATGATGAGCCCGCAGCGCTCACACTACGCGCAGCAGCCTCTGCGCCTGCAGCACGGAGCAGAGCCCGGCGCTCAGCCGGGCCAAGGGTGCCGGCTGGTGTGTCGGTGACCATACCGGTGATTGCAGGTGACAGCAGGGGAGGGTGTCGTGGGCACATGGCAGCTGCACGTGACTTCAGTCAAAGAGAACCAGCTGCTGGCTGTACAGGGGACGGTGATGGGGCTCTCCTCTGTCCCATGGCTGGAGGAGCTCAGCCAGGACCTGCTTTGGTGCCACCAGGGAAGCAGAAGAGGCTGGAGGTGGCTGTGGGAGAGGTGGGTGTCAGCACAGTGGGGTCCTCCCCGAGGCAGTTGCTGTGTGGTGATAGGTGCTGGTCAAGTCTCCCATATGGCAGCAACTATCTAACGTGTGGCTAATAGTTCTGTACTTTTAGACAGTTTGACCAAGCAAATCATCCCTGCGGCCCAGACCCAGGCACTCGGCTGTCACCCCGCTGCAGGTCTCACTGTGACTCCCTTCCCCACAACAGCAGAGGGGTTTCCTGCAGTTCCCATGCTGCTCACCAAAGCCTCGGGGGATCGGAGCCCTGGGAGCGTGCCCGACTCTGGAGGTGTTAGCGCAGGGCCGCGTCCTGCACATGGTGCCTGGCAAATGCCAACCAGAGCCCATGTTTGGAGGCCTTGTTTAAGGGGCTGCTGATGAGGCATCAGTGACTTTGGTAGCGTCAAGGACTAAAAAGTAAACACTTCCACTGTAAATCTTGTCTGCTTTAAAGTAGGTTATATTTTCAAAGCGCTTTAGTTCTTAGGAATTTATTATGGCGATGTCAATTGTAAGACAAGTAATTGGATGGGGAGAAGGTTGTTACTGGAACCTGAGATTAAAGGCAGGATTTGAAGCGCTGTGTTGCGTGCGAGTGGGTGTTTTTGTTCACTGCAAATATGACTCTGGAGGTTTCTCAGGCAGTGTTTCTGTTTGAAGTCGGCTCTGCTGCTCCACAAGGTTTGCTGCGCCTGGACCGCAGCATGAACAGGAGGGGACTCGTGGAGCTGAAGGTAGGGAGAGGATGGGTTTCCTCACAAACCCAGCCGAGCAGCAAAGCCCCTGCACGAGGCGTCCCCAGCCCACCGAGACCCCAAGGGGCCACTGCACCAGCAGGGCACGGAAGGGTGAGGAGCTGCCGGCGCCTGCAGCCCCTGGGTTTGCAGGGAGGTTCCCAAGCACAGGGGTCCTGTGTCCTCTCGGTTGTTGCTCTCAGGGTGCAGCTCCTCATGCTCAGGCTCACTGGGACGATTCCCACAGGAGGGTTCTGGCAGAGACGCACTGCACATCCCTCCCTGCACACTGCAGGACGCTCGTCAGTGTGGTGTGTCCAAGGAGAGGCTCCAGACCTGCACTTAATCCTCCCCATGAGTGGGTTGCTTTAATCTCACCGAGCAGTTTATGTGGTGGGTTATTAAAAGCACTTTGTGCCCACGCTGGGAGAGACCTGGGCTGCTCCCAGGGAGGCCTCTGCCTCCTGCTGCCTTTCCTCACCTGCTCCTGCTGAGGGACAGAGCTGCCAGCATCCCGTGAACAACGTTTTCCTGATCTGGCCCTTTCCCAGTCAGGAGCTGCACTAGCATCAGCCAGCATCGACTCTTTGAGCCGAGCCGGTGCTGCCCAGAGCCCCCAGCCTGGGGCATGGCCACAGCACCACGGCCACAGACAAAGGGGTGAAGCTCCTGGTGAGACGGAAATCGTGTGCCTGCCACAGGGGTGCCGGGAGCAGCCTGATCCCGTAGCCCCGTAATCTCCCGATGCCCAGCTGAGCTAAGACAAAATTGTGCTTGGTTTAATGGCAAGACTTTGATTTCCAGCCCTAACCTTTCTGTAAAACGGCGGCTACCAGACGGGTGAGCTGGTCGGCCGTGCCTAATGTAGATTGATAGCGGATCAGCTTTTCTGTCTTAATTTGCTTATGACCTCAAGAATTAGCGGAGAGGATCTGTTCTCTTGCCAGTGTACTGATGACTCCTGCAAGAGAAGGGCTCCCCAGGGAAGGAGTGGTATTTGCTAACCTTTCCCTGGCTCACTTTACGTAACAGCACACTCCTCCAAATGTCCTCAGCGTGACTGGCTATTCCCCTGCTCCTTCATTCTGCACGGTGTTTTGCTTTCGAAATTTCAAGAATATTGCACAGTAAGAAAAGGTGCTGAATTCCTCATGTCACTCATCTTCCCTCTCCCTTCGGGGGCTATTCTTAGAGATGCCATCAGTTTAGGAATTCAAAGGGAGGAACTTTTCCTCTTCAAGGTCTCCAAAGATTTCCCGTATCCATCTGCCCAGATAGATGAGAAAAACAACCTGAAATCTGCCTGGCAGTCTGATCCTACAATACACTGGTTTTCTTCAAACTCCATCACAAGGCTGCGTGCAGAGGAGAGACACCCTTGTCAGGGGGCACTTCTGAAGGCAAGTGAAACAGTTGAGCCCTGCGTCATGCTGGGGACCGGGAGAACGCTCACCACCCAAATGAACAATGCAACAGCACAAAGTGCTGTGGATATCCAGGAAGCCAGTGCTGGGATCTCACTAATGAAAACTGATTTCTGGCTGTACTTGTGAAAGGAACTTGAAAATTCCCCGTGGTATTTCAGAAACCCTGGTTTCAGCATAATAAATAAGTGGTGTTTTGCAAGCTTACGTTTCTTAGGCTACATTTTAGTCACCGCAAGCGCGTTTCAGCCAGTAAATTATCTAAGAAGAGCCATGACCAGCGATCCCAGCAGCAGAGACCTGACCCAGCGAGCTCCTCCTTGATGTCACCACACATCGCCTGGGATGATCTGTCCTGGGCCTACCTACGGCCGATACCAAGCCTTGGTCTCCCGGAGCCCGGGAACCTGCCCCTGCCGCGCAGCTGAAGAGCTTGAGGACAAGTGCTGGGGAAGCTCTTCGCTAGGATGTGATGTTGATAAATGACCTGTAGGCACCTCCGGCAAGGTTTGTAATATCTTGAGGACAAAAATCTGTGGCTCCCAGGGCCCTGAGTGTTGTTGCTGCATTTATTTCCACATGCTAGTTTTGGGGTTTTTTTTGGTTATTAGTTTTGCGGGTTTTTTTAATTATAGACTTAAGCTTCTGCATGTTTGATTTCATGCGCTGCTTAAATATCTCACCAGAAAAAATAATGTCCCTATTCAGCTGAGCGTAAACAAGCAGCGCTGAGATTTTCTGAACTGTTTTATGTACCTCTGGTAGTTCAGGAACAAACCTGACTTGGGCCAGGACAGAAGGTTACCCCGAAAATGCTGGAAAAGAAGCGGAGCCTCATAATCTGCAGTCGTGAGGCCAGGAATTCAACGGGAAATTGTACCATCCCAATTGTTTGGGCGCAACTTCCCGCTCCCGGGCTGTGCAGGTTAGCGCACAGCTGCAGAGCAGAAGCTGTCATGCCTGCATAAATCTGTGAGTAAACAAAACCTGGTTCTGGTCTATTTTCGGTTTACACTTTGCAGAAGCTGTGCCCGCACCACCACAGGCTATGGCAGGAGCTCGCAGAGCCCTCCTGCTGATGGGTGCCTGGGGGTCTCTGCCAGCACAGCCGGGGCGAGATGGGCTCTTCTCTCCTGCTCCACCGGCCCCTGAGCTCCCGCTCCAGCGCCGCGACCTCCCTTTCTGGGGCTGCATGTGAGCGTGCGAGCGGAGCCCGTGAGTGTACAAGCAAAGCCCATGGCCCTGCACATGCTGACTCGCTTGCCACCCATGTGACGTATCCCAGGCAGCGACCTCTGTGATTCTCCCACCCTCCACGTCTTGGCACGGGAGCCCGGAGGACAGAGCTGGTGAGGGTGGTGATGCAGGGAAAAGGCCTCAGCTCCAGCTTCCATCGCTGAGGCTTTTTCACCCACTAATCAGCCAGATATTATTCTCTAGTGAGCTCAGTCCTGTTTCTCCGAGAGCACCGTGCAGCATCCAGCAATAGGACAAAGTGGATGATTACTTTTTGTGCTCTCAGATATAAGAGAAAGCCTGTGAGAGGCAGACAGCCCCACTTAGAAAGGACGAAGCCATTCACAGGCTGAAGTTAAAAGAGTGTGAAGAAAGATAAGCTAAAATGAGAGTAAAATGAAGGCAGCACACACAGCACAGGCAAGTAATCAACAGAAATTCATTAGTCTGTCGAGCACAGGCAACGGGAGTGGAGTCAGGAGCCCCAAAGGCTGAATGCAGTTGCTCGTACCGAGCCGCAGCAAATGGAAATGAATTCTCCTCTCCACTGGCTTTGCAGAGGAGGGAACTGCTGCCCACCTGCCGTGTGGCAGAGATCGCTCCTCTGCTCAGAAATGGCTCTGACCAACATCTCGGTGCCTCGGCGAGGAGGCCGCCGGTCGGAGCCCATTGCCACGGGAAGCCCCTGCCCTGGCACGGCCAGACCCACTGGCAGGGTGGGTGGAGCAGATGGGACCCCCTCCGAGCCGGTCCACAGCAGACCTCCTGCAGGGATGCAGCAGCAGCCAGCACTCCAGCCAGGTAGGACAAAACAACCAGGCATGAATTAACTAGCGATGCTGCCGCACCGAGCCGCGGCCAGGCTGGCAGGGTCGGCTCTGCCACCGCCAGAGGCATTTGCCCGGATGAGCGTGGGGCAGGTGCTCTTCGAACACGGGTGCTGGGCTTAGTTTGTCCGAGCTGTCACCGTCACTTCCCACGACAGGCGTGTGCGTGCCCATCCAGGGCAGCCCCCTGCACACCCACCGCTCTGCTCGCCCTCCCCGAGACTCAGCGCGCTCATTGCCCTGCCAACGTCGTGGAAGTGCTGGCAGGTGCAGCCATCGCCAGTATAAGCTGACATTTATGTGTGTTCATTTCTACAGCTTCTTGCCATTAAAAGCCTGTAATTAAAATAATTAGAACAAAGACATTTGCCTTGCAATCAGCATACATTTCAATAAGATATTTTAATTTATAGGCAAAAGCTGTTAACTTATTATTTAAATGATATTATATGTATTGGCAGTATGCTAGTGGTGCCGGGGAAGCGTTCACAGACCCAACTCATTTAGGGTATTTATGACTTTCTTTTTTAATTCTTTTCAATTTGATGAACACGCATCAAACCTCCAGAGAACGACAGAGTAGGTTCCAGATCGTCCCTGATCCCCAGGTAAGCCAGGGCTGAGCTGCAGGGAGCTGAGCTGTGCTGTGGCAAAGTGCTGCGTTTGGTGGGGCTGGGAAGGCCCTCGTGGGCTCTCTGGTACAGCTCGGTTGAGGCACTGCGGTGACATCCCACAGCACGAGCTTGGGTGGCCTCAAACCTCTCCAAATCATTGGAGAGAGGTATTTGGGCTCTGGGAATTGTTTTCCCACTTTACCACGTCGAAGGCTGCTCAGAGCAGCCGCTGCCAGCAGCCCAGAGTTAGCGGGAGCTGGCTGCCGGCGGTGGGGCTGGCTGCCCTTCCTGCCCTTGCCTTCCTCTCCTGACAGAGCTGGAGCATCTCAGCACTTCCCACCCTGGCTGAGCTGTCCTGCCCGAGCGTCCTGGGTGCTGGACAGGGCCCTGCAAACCAGCAGCACCACAGAGTGGGTTTTGCCGCACTCCTCCTCAAGACCCAGAAATGGCCTTTTTCTGCCAGCAGTGTCTTTGGCAAGGTTTTTTGCAGTGACATTGTCCCCGTGAAGGTCGGTGTCACCTCAGCAGCGGGCATGTGGAGCCACCTGCCTGGGCGGTGCCAGTGGCTGCTGCCAGGGAAGGGGAGAGGTGGCATCACCAATGTCACCACACCAGCTGCTGGGGACCAAGCGTCCGCTCCGGTTCACCTGACAGTGATGTATAACACAAGGAGGGTACCCCCAGGGGCTCTCTGCAGCAAGCAGCCCTTTACTTCCCGAGTTTAAAAATAGTCACAGGCATCACAAACAACCTTGCATGGAACATGACTTAAAGCTTGTTTTTCATCCTATCCATGTTCCTTGTGGGAATGAAAGCTCTTATCTCCTCCTTTCTGGGCTTGGTTTGCTGCTCTGGGCAGGAGAGGGACGTGAGGGATACGGCACATCCACCACCCAGCCTCGTGTAAAGGACAGCATCTATTTATTTATTTCTGCTGCTACGATGCTCCAAGTTCTTCAGGGCCCCCAGTCTGAATCAGCAGCTCAGCAGCCACCAGAGAATCGCTGGGAGCCTGTTACCTGCCAGGCAATAGCTTTCGTAAAAAATCTGCTTACAGAGGACAGGCTTTGGCGCTTTCTCAAGAGCTCCTTCCAAATCCAAGGTCTATCTGGCAGTCTCCGCGTTAATAAACACTCACACATTAGCAGTGGTGAAGTTTTTATCTTCTGCTAAAAAGGTATGAATTATGCAGCAGGGAAGTACATGAGTTAGTGGTGTATAAATCGTTCAGCGGCCCCAGTGCTGGCTCACCGCGGGTTACGCCGTGCGGAGCTGCCATGAGCCCTGGGGTGCTCCTGCCTCTGCCAGTCCAACGCCAGCTGCTGGCAAGTCGGCACACGGGCTCTGGCTCCCGTTTGGTGCCTCCTGGTTCCCAGGCGTTGGCCTGTGAAGTCTTGGGCATGTCTGGCTCTGCTCTGCCCTGGGAAGGGCACGGTTGCCTGCAGCTCCGCGCCGCCACAGAACGTGGGTGCTGCCGGGCGCGGGCCCTGCCCTGGCCTTGCCACCAGCCTTTCCGCGCCCGCTCGCAGGGCTTTCCCCAGCGAGGGGGAGGTGATGAAACGCAGAGTCGCGTGGTTTTGCTGTAATACAGCATTTTCTGCAACGCTCCAGATGCCTTCCCTTAGCCATGACAGCTCTCCAGCCATGGCCTGGAGCCTGGTGACAGCTCTGTGTGTGAGGACGTGCCCAAGCACCGTGTGCTCCCGCAGCACAAACCCACCAGCTGCAGCTCCAGCACCACCGCCTTCCCGGCCCTATTGCCAAAATCAGCTACTTCTGAAGCTTAGTTTAGAGATCTCTACAATAAGCCAAAGGTTGCAGTGCAAAGTTTTCTAATTTATTATTTGGCAGACAGTAGGAGTCTGTTAAAAGTCCAGTTCTAAATGAAATGTGGGAAGACTGGGATCTTTGCAGAAGTGGAGTAGAGGACTCTTGCACCCCAAGGCACTGCCCTGGGGCCTGAGGGACACAATTAACCAAATTAACTTCCCTAACACACAGGACTCTGTGCTAGGACTCACAGGTCCTGTTACACTGCTCACACCCACGCTGCTCTCCTGCTTTAGGCACTCAGTAAATCCAGAAAGATTTGCTTTATTTTTTTTCCTTCCTTCTTTCCATGTACAGCCCCTGAACAGCCACCTGACCAGCAACTGCTCTGCGCAGGATCCCTCCGTGCAGAACATACACTTTTCCAGGGACTGTGACTGCCTGGGGGTGACTGAGATACTGACTCTGAACTTTCCACTCTTGTTTTTAGAAGAAATCTTCCTGTGAAATAATTCCCAAGTGGAAGATATGGGGACAAGGAAACTGCTGCTTCAGCACAGCCCCGGACACAGTCTCCAGGCTCCTGTGAGCTGAAGGACAGTTACAAATGAGCAACAGGTAAACGCTCTTATATAGTTTTATTTCCTTTTAGCACCACTAAGATCTATGAGCCGTAACAGGCAGATCTTTCCAAAACAGCCATAATAACTCATAAATATTTATGATGCTTAATCACAAGGCAGCAGTGGTGCAGAAGCCATAATACCCGACACAGTTTCACTGCACTGGGCTCGTGTCCTGACACAACCAAGACGGGTCTGTTACTTGTCCCGCACAGGGGACTCTCCTGCATTCCTGCCTCCTGTCCTTGTCCTTTCAGAGCTGCCAAGTGTGTGTGGGAGCGGCTGGAAAAAGACCACGCATGTGAGAACAAGAGCAAGAGTGAGCGGAACGTCTTGCGGACACTGGTGGGTCCCCAAATCACTGCTCAAAGGAGGGTGGGGAGTGGAGCTCCCCCTGAAGGGTACGGGTTCTTTCTGGCTCCTAAATGGGTATTCAGTTAGAAAAGCACTTCAAGGGTTTTCACAGTGTCACGAACATGCACATCGTACCTCTCTCCTCTGCTGGTCTCTGTAAGCGTGGTGCGCGGCAGTTGGCTGAACAGCAAGTTCCTCTTCCGCCTCCTCTCAGCCGAGGACACTCCTGGGAGCTTGTGGCAGTGCCAGCAGCACTGCCTCGCGCTTCATGTGCTCCCCATGTGTTACTGCATGTGGCTTTCGAGCCTTTAGCAGTAAGGAGCCTTGTCTGTTTTGGGGTGTCCGAAGCCCTCTCTCAGGGAGAGGCTCTGCCCCGTCAGCTAGGCTACTGGGTGATGGACAAGACGCTCTGCTCATCTCATCTCCCACAGTCCAGCCACGGCTGCCTGGCTGTGGCTGCTTCCCGTTATCCTGCCATCGCCCAGCCAGGAGCCTGTGCTCTGGGAAAAACCCCGCTGCTGTGTTTTCCTCAGCAAGCCAATCCTCTGAGCCCAATTCGTGGCACCAGGCAGCATTTGACGTGAACCTGTAGTTAATTACATGTTCTTGCTAAGAAAATTGAGTAGCCTAAGTTCTGATCGCTGTAATTGCATCCTAATGAATTTATGTGTCAACTTGTTTCGTGCAACTTTGGTGTGTTCTGTAAATACCAAATTAAGTTCTTCATTCAGTCTCCGGGTGCCCGAAGCACAGGTGCTCCACGACCGACTTCTCTAGCCAAGAAGGACGCAGGGCAGTGCCTGGCTGTCCGGCTCCTTGGCTGCGCTCCAGCCCCAGGCCGGGCTCAGCCGCAGCACCCAACACACCCGGAGCAGTGGGATAAACACGTGGGACGTGTGAGCTGCACAACATGCTGCCCACTGTGACTGGGCAAGACCAGAACCCCTACCTGTGCCCCTTGAAGGAGAAAGAAGCTTCAGCAAAAGTTACCCAAGTGATGCTCTGCTCCCAGAACGGCTCTTTACGGAACATTACTTACTGTTTTTCATATTTGCTACCAAAATACCAGCTACAGCTCCCCCACAAAGCTGTGCATGTTAGTTAACCTCATTAAATCCTAAAGGATTAGTCAGCTGTTCCTCAACCACAGAACTGTTAGGAAACATCTAAAGCTCAAAGTTATGTGGCTTGGAAAGTGATTTTCTAATACGCAAACTTCAAAGGAATTTTGAAATCCTGCAGCGTAAGGGAGACAGACAAACGTTAATCCACTGGAGTGCTGCTTAACGGCCTGTTTAATTCTGTCTCGCTAGGTCCGTGCAGGCAGCTGAGCAGGAAGGCTGCCGTGCCGTGAGGAGGGCTCCGCTTCACCTCCAGGCACCACATCCCCCTCGGACACACCACGTCCTCGTCCCCATGGATGGCAGCAGGTACCAGGGGCCACATGGCCGTGCTTTCTCCCTACCCTGTGCCTTGTAGGACACACACCCGCCTGGGGAGGGTCTTCCCTGGACCCACTGGTTAGGTGAAGGGGGATTATGGCTTTGCACCTCAAGCTGCAGCTGGATGAGCTGGGGCAGATGCCTGCACCTCCCAAGCCCAGCCCAGTCCTCCCGCTGCCCATGCACCGTACAACATCAGGAACCTGTCACTGCATGGGCTTTGTGGGGACCATCCTAACTCAAATAAATAATGCTATTAACTGGGAAGCAATGAAGGAATTAAACACACTGCATTTTGAGAGCACAAAGCACAGAAATCCACAAATTAATTAAGCTTCACAGCCCCCTTGTGAAATGCAAAGGTAATTGGTACGTTCACGGTGCATGTGAGAAAAGAGAGAAGGGGATTTGTTGTGGCAGGAGCAGCTCTAAGGTAACAGCAGAGGCACAGGTGACAGATCAGCCCCGAGAAGCCCCCTCCTGCCCCACCTGGGGCTGACAGGGATCAAGAGAAGCGGGGCTTGTGTGCTCCAGCGCCGTGCCGAGCTGGGACAGGGATCCCTGGCTCGGGTCCCATCCCACCGCCTCTGCTCACCGAACCCATGTTGGCCACGCTCTGCCAGGGCACTGGGACGTGGCAGGATGAATCCTGAGTTCCCCACTCATAAGTGCTGGAGGATGTCGGTGGGATGGAGCCAGGCGGCAGTGCAGACAGTGAGCTCGGCTGAATAATGCATTTGCTGCTATGTTATCAGCTGAGAAACCTGTTCGTAATAAAAATACATGAGAAGATGCAAGATGACATGAATGTTTAATTGGGTGAGGGCATCCTCGAGGATACCCACATCTCTACCACTTAGGCTGGCCCAGTGGGACTGGAGAGGAGGAGCGATGCCCAGGCTGCTGAACGGCCGCGTTTCGGCACCTCTGACGCCCAGGGATGGCTCCTCCTCTCCAGCATGCAGCCCTCGCAGCACCTCTGAGAGCCTTGGCACCTTTAGTGAGTCCTTCAACTGCTTCTGCTTGCCCTTTCTACATCTTATTTCATTCTCCTAAAAATGAAAGGCACCACATCATGCTCTGGAGACCAGCAAAAGATGCTGGCAGCTGGACTCGATCTTAAAAGTCTTTTCCAACCTAAATGATTCTGATTCCCAACCCCTATGTTGATAGCAGATAGTGCTAGAGCCCAGAGGAGCCTTCTGTGAACAGGTCACTCTCTTTTTTCTTTTCTTCCCTATTGAAATCAGTTTTGAGGGCTGACACTGAAAAACAGAGTACTGTGTACTCCACCGTCCTTCACCGTGAGGTCGAGCTGAGGTGTGGAAGCTGAGAATTGATTATTGAATTATCTGTAAAATAAACCATCAGCAAAGAGAGAAAAGTCCCTGCTTTCTGAGAGAGAAATTAATTTTGACATCTTAATTAGAAGTCAGAGGAAAGGTTGGTGCTGGAATGGTGAGCTTTGAAGATTATTATATTGTCATTATTCATTGATGACTACAAAAGAAACCAGCTCTAAATGATAATGGTAAAGTATAATGGCAAACCTATGAGCTGCCATTATACCTCATTTGCTCCAGAAGAATCCTTTGCTATTAACTCGATAACAAAAAACAGAAGTACTAATCAGGTTTTGGTCTGCAGTGACATGTATTGCTGTACAAACTCTGGCAGGGAAAAAAGGTATCTACAAAATACGTCTCGCTGCGTTTGGAGCAATAATTTCAGAACCGAATTAAAATAAGACAGAACTTCCAGAATTACGGATGTCATAACGTAGTGGTGGTATTTTCATCTGGCCGATATGAAGGGAATAAAAAAAAATAACTTAGAGAAAGGTGTCTCAACAGCGCTCTTGGAGGAGCGGTGACATTAGTAAATGGCCTCTGATCTGAGACTGCCTCTCAAATGCTTCGAAAACGGTGGGGAAGTGCAGACCCCTGCTCTAGGAGCTGAGCATGCGGCAGCAGTGCAAAGAGGGCCACTTACCCCCTGCCAGCCAGACTCTGCTGCGGCCCCTCCCAGCCAGATTTCCATGGTATCCATGGAAGAGAAGGAGACCTTCGTGTTTGGAGTGTGGGGAGCTGTGGGCCAGCTGCGGCATCAGCCTGGGGAGGGCTCCTTGGAGGCCCTTCTGCTCCACCTGCTGCTCCTGCCACTTGCTGAGGAGAGGAGCAGGGGGGCAGAAGTCTCCCCACAGTCTCCCCTGAATCCTGGGTATGGTTTTTGCCAAGTTCTTCGTCTCTAGTAGCAACACCTGGATGACTCCTCCCTTGAAGTGAAGCCTGTTCCGTCAGAGTGAGTTATTTGATTTCTTGTCCTAAAATGTAAATTAACTTAAACCTCCTGTAAGAAGCTTATTTCAATATGAGCTGTAATTACTGCTGGAGCTGTAAAAAAATCTTTCTTTAAAAATTTTATCAAAGTTATTTTGTGTTATTATTGCTTTCTGTGATGTGTCTGGATTTTCCAAACAGCAAATAATTCTGCACTTATCTCAGTTCCTTTGATAATACTTTTTATGACAGATCTACTGAGACTCTAACTACATTATTAACATTAAAAAAGGAAGAATGGGGACAGTCTTTTCTAAGTAAGTCTGTAAAAACCCTTGCACGCCTTTGCTGCGACTTAAATGCTAGTCATGGAAAGACAAGAAATGTATTAATCATACAGCTTTGTACAGAGCGATGCCACCAGACATGAATGATCACTTTTCCAGGAATAAGGAAAACAGAAGGCCAGTTGTGTTAGCCTGAAATCACAACTCGGACAGGGCGAGCGACAGCCGGAGAAGCCGATGAGCGCTGCAGCGAGCTAGGACAGCGAGCAGGAGGGGAAGAAGGGGCAGGAGATGTATTTTCCTGGTCCCAACACTCCAGTGCTTCTTCTTTGTCCCATTTTCTAGAAATAAATTGTCAGTGTGTTGCTGCAGCTCAGCCCCCTCTCCTCCCTGACGCCTCCTCTCTCAGTAGTGTCGGCGTAGCTGGGGATGGCAGGACAGCACCTCACCTCTCCTCACTGTTCAAAGCCGCCACTGTTGCTGTGATAGAAACAGTTTGTCTCTGGAAGACGAGAGCAGCCTGTAGTACAGCCTGCAAATAGCTGTAGGGCTCTCAGGGTCCTGGAAGGCAATGATGTACAGGAGCGGGCATCCGCTCTCCAGAAACTCGATTTTCCTTTCCTGTCTCCAGGGAAGTTTGTCTGTGTACAGACACAGAGAGCTGGTAGTGTCTTGGTCTTCTGCCTTGTTTCTCCAGCTGATACCCAGTTAGAAGAGAGAAAGTGACTGGTGAAGAGGAACAGGAATCAGAGAGGAGCTGGGGATTACATTTATTAGGCAGAAACTGGGATAGGCTTTTGGGCCATGTCAGCTATCCCAAATCCCTGTGAACGGGGCTATGAAACCTGACAAGGCTGCTATAGATATTTCAGATCCTATTAAAGATGTAAAATCACTGTCAGAGCTGAACCGCTTACAGATGCTAACTCGGCTGCTGGTGAAGTAGCTGACATCAGGGAGAAGGTTCAAGTGAGGGATTTGAGGGAGTGATGATCAGGAGCACACCCGAATGGAGAGAAATGGCTGAACTGAAGAAGACGGTAAAACATCATCAAACCAATAGCTTCTGCCGTTTCTGATAAATAGTCCAAAGAGTGTACAGGAGCAGGAGTTCAAGCTGTGGTTGCACTTGATTTAAGAAAGCTCTTAAGAAGAAACATTTACAAGTATTTCTGTTCTCCCTAAGAGCTGGGATGAGCGTTCATTTCCCGAGCATGTCCTGGCTGCAAATACCTGGGTGAATTCACGAGCTGCAGTCCCCTCCCTGCGCTCCCCAGGCCCTGCCACGCTGGCCTCCTCCCTGTCCCCACTCGAGCCACGTCAGAGCATCCCCCTGGTTTTCTCCAGCCTTGACATTTTCTGCAAAGCGCTAAGCTCTCCATGTAGTCTTAAATGCTCCATTACTACTTTTAGGCTTTAAATCCAATATGCAGATGTCAAAGCCACGCTCAGCCGTGATTCTGTGTGATGCCGCGACGCTCGATTCTCCGTTTGACTGGGCCTTTATCCCCACTTCGCATCCGTCGGCATCTGCAGCGCTTGAGCGCATCGCGTTGCAGACGCTCTGCGTGCGTCCCGGAGCGAGCAGCTGAGGGGTATTTGCATCGGCTGCCTCTTTATTCACTTTGACAAGTCCTCTGAGTTCGTCTTGTTAAGCTCTGGTACAGAAAGCTACAGCAGCAGCCAGCTGCACGTGCAGAGGCATAGGTGGAGCAAGCTCTGTAGTTACTTTATATTTTTTCTTCTGGAAGTTTTGACTCCTGAGGGCGAACTGCACAGGAAACTGCAAAGTAGATGAAAAGTGCTTGAGAGCATCTTGCTGTGTGTTCGCTATGTATCTGCACTACACCTGCTGAAGGGAATTATTTCCCCTCTTTCAGCAGTGTTTTCTTTGTTGTTCTCTCCTCTCCTTTTTGTGTTTTTTTTGTCAGCTTGAGGATAGCTGAACAGTGCTGTCACTGTGCAAGGGCAGCACAGCACAGGGCAGGAGCAGGCTCATCACTTCTCCAAGCTTTTAACGTGTTGGCAGATGCTCATGCCAAGCAAGCAAACCCTTTGGCGCCATTTTTTTCCTCACGTTCTCCATTGCAGGGATCTCCTACACACAGCCTCCTTCAGCTTCGGGGGTGTTTTTTATTCATGGCAGGGGAGAAGGGGGCAGAGAGAGGAGGGAAGGACGTAGCGCCGCGTGACCACTGTCCTCGCTGGTGTTGCCTCCCGTTGGCGTGCAGTGGCGATGCGCGTATGACATACAGGCAGATCTACGGAGCGGCTTTGTGTCGGTGAAGCGTACGCTGATAGTGATCTACAGCCGGCTGGGGCTGATACTTTTTGCATTCCCAGGTGAGGAGTCCAGACACCAGGGCTTAGTTAGCCCAGGTTGACATGGATCTCTGTTAAGACTTGGGTTTATTCTCTAAGCTTTTTTGGAGTTTGACAGTAAGATCTGCTCGCCTGGCAGCTTTTGGTCCTTTACAAGTTAATATATGATATGTTTCAAAGTTTGCCTTCAGATAACTGTATTTTAGGGTCACACATTTTTCAAATAGACAGTCCTGGATATGTCTATCCATGGAACAGCAAATGCCTGTCTTTGAACCACTCGGATCCATCCGTGACTTGTTTATGCTTCCTTAGAGCTTGCTGAATAATTTGTTACCCCGCGATTGAGATGCATGCTTCTCTTTGGGAGGAGCGCTGCGCACACTGCTTCTCTCCGGCAACTATTTTTGTTTTCAGTTAATGTGGTGCAGTCAACCATTGCTGCCGGTTCTCCCAAAAGCTTTAACAGCACTGTGGCCAGGTCGTATTGTGAGTCAGCTGGAGCTCTGGTGTGCCCAGTCACAGAGAGGATAGAAAATAACACACTTCTACACACACAAAACTTTGTCTTTGCCCTGTGCTGGTGCAACTGGCTTTCGTGTCACCCTTGCTGAGGATGAGATGGTTTGTATCTTGCGTGTGTATGCGTTGTGTGGGTATTTTGCCTCCATCTGTTTTTTTTTTCCCTTCAAGCACAGAACCGATGAGCTCAGGGAGCACAGGCAGTAGCAGTGCAAGTGCTGGGCACAAGGAGAAGGACTCCAAAAGGGTCCAGATGTAACACCAAAATTCCCTTTCTGCCCTCTCTGAGACAGCATCTCCACACTCCCATTAAACAGTAGGCTGACATGTTTGTGCTGTTTTGATTGCCTTTGAACTTTGACAGTGTGATCAACAAACTTGGTCCCCCTGCCTACCGAGAAGTCGTGCTGCCTTGGAGCAGTTTGTTTCCTTAGTGCTCAGCACCCCGTTTTCACGGCACCCGTACATGTGCCGATGCCAACAGCAGAGGGATGTCAGCTGCCATGGTATGGCCCTGCCTGGGGTCCTCGGTGTCACCTCCGCTGGGGTCGCTGCGCCCCTTGGGGATGGGTGCTGCCTGAGGTGGGCTACCCCGGAACAGTCCGACGGCCGGGGGGGCTGCCCCGTCCTCCAGCAGCGCCCATCCCCAAGGGGCGCAGCGACCCCAGCGGAGGTGACACCGAGGACCCCGGGCAGGGCCTCAGGGAACCCCGCGGGCTGTGGTCACCATTGGGGAGAGACTTCACACATCTGCTGTGTGTGTACATCGCACCCCTGCGTCCACACCCCAGGCACTGGGGAGGAGATGGGGGATCAGTGACCGTTGCTGAGAAAATAAATACATTGAACAGCACTCCGTACTCTGTCGGAATACAATGAGACCGAAAGGTAAACGTGCAGCTCCAGAGGGCGATTATTGTTCACACAATGTACAACCGACCCGCACAACTTCCTGGCATTGTGGAGGTGGGAGCTTTGTAAAATTTACAAAGGATTAGGCAGCTTTTTTTGGCTTTGAATTTATATTGAAGCAGACTGTTAAAGACAACAGGGCTCTCCCTGGAGGAGCCGCAGCTTCATCGCTTGCTTTGGTTATTGACGTTACTCGCCAGTGCGTCAAGCTGCCGGTTTCTGAGGCTGTCCCCGTTCCAGGTGTGTAAACACAGAGGCCCGAAAGTCTCTGTTAAGTTGTATTTTCACAAGATAAGGGTCAGAGGAGCCTGTTTAGGGGGATTAACAAACTGCAAACCCCAGAGCCAAAAGGACACTCATCTCCTTGAGGAGTCCACGCTGTCTACACACAGTTGTGTGCACGCTGGAGCGCCTGGCCCGGGCCACTCTCAGCAGCTCCTATGTTATGGATCATGCCTGGTGTCACAATTCCTGTGTAAAATATTGAAGGTTGGGTTTAAATATTGTGACAGTGTCCCTTTTAACATCCAGAGCGTGAATGCCACAAAGCTTTCAGCTTTCTTGCTTCCATTCTGCGAGTGCGAAAGAACGTTTATCTCCGGCAGCTCTCCCGGTGCCTGCTGGCAGACAGCCCAGCGCTCCTCACGGAGCACCCAACACAGTGAGCCGAACCTGCGCTTGTTGCAACTCCATTAGCGCCGGAGGCGACGCACCTCAGATGTATCGGGAGCGTTCGGTTAATGTCCCCAGACAAGCTGTTTCACCCCAGCAAGCACGGCTTTATTGCGAGCCTGGCGTTCTCCTCGCTTCTTGGGAAGCATCCTCGCTCGTTTGGTAATAGCTGCTGTGTAAGTCACAGGGGAACAGGCCTCGGGGGCAGAGGGATCTGTAAGGACTGGGAAATGTCTCGTAGCAGAAGTTGCTGGTATCCGTCATGAGCAGGTTTCTTTGTGGTTTCTGTACTACACAGAAATTAACCCCTTGCTGCTCGTCAGCATTGCAAAACGTTCCGTGTCGGAACGCGATACTTCTGTTGTGCAAACCGAGGTGAACGCAGGGACACGGCGACGGGAACACCAACCCATTGTTTTACAACTCAGCAAACGTTCTTTGGACTCTGCAGGTTCCGGCTCCTTCGTTTCCTGCTGTGGAAGGGGAAGAAGCATTTGAGTTATGCGAAGTCACACCTCTCGATTTGCAAACCACGGCACCGCCATGCCTCACACCTTCTCACACCTTCTCAGGACTCACAGCCCCACTGCTCAGCCAGCACGTCAGCCCGCAGGGCACGGCTGGAGCCTTCGGGACGCTCCTAAACCACTGCGGACGTTGAAAAGGACTTGCAGTGGAAAGTCAGCCTCTGAGTAAGAGAACAACCGTTTAGGACCGGGCAGAGAAATGTGCAATTGGAACCATAAAGCTTTCAAAGGATTAATTTTCAGCTTTTACAGTGGTGACTGATTTTGAATGAACTTTCCTGTGGTTGGTGGTTTTTAGTGTTTAATTTGTTAATCAGCTGTGCTGTGCTCCCAAGTGCCGTGATTTTCAAAGCACGTACCTGGCGGGCAACCTGTACGTGGCACGAACTAATGGCTACACCGAGATCTTTGATAGAAGCTAAACAGCAAAGCTCATGTGGAGAGAAAAAGCACTGGATTTGTGTTTGTCAGTTGGGAAAAATGTCTTCACAGGTGTCTCTGGACAGTAGAGACCTGGCTTTGACCTCTGCCTTGGCCCAACCTGCTGGAGCCATCTTTGAACCCACCGGCTCCAGCCACAGCGGCCATGTGGAGAGTGGTGCTCCCTGCCTGCAAAGGTCTCTGCGAGAGAGGTGGTCGCACATTCCTGGGAGAGGTGGTCGCGTACCCCGCTCCCCAGGGTACGGGGGCAGGGTCGGAGCGGCAGAGAAGGCGGCCGGCGGAGGGTCTCCAGCCGCAACCACACGGCCCGGCCCGGCCAGGGCGGGACGCGCCTCGTGGGGGGTTCCCCG
>VWZK01016527.1:372298-445814 GCA_013396935.1 Baryphthengus martii | reverse complement strand
CGAGCGGGGCGTTCGGCTGCTCCCGGAGGATCCCTGTCCGCCGCCGTGTCCCTGTGCCCGGCAGCGGCTCTCCGGGGCTCGCGGCTGCAGGAACGGTATCTCATGGGTTCTCACGGTGTGTGCGTGATCTGCTGCTCCGAGCCCGGTGAGGGGTCGGTGTGGAACGGCCCGGAGTGGAGAGCAGGGCTGACGGGGACGCCATCGCCGTGTCCTGATGGTCTCTGATTAGCCAGAGACAAACACTGAGGACAAACTCTGGCTTTTCTTTTTCCGTAGGTTTGGATTAATTTTGAGTGCACTTTAATTAACTAATGGTATCAGATCATTGCGGTAAAATCTGCTTTATCAACATGCCTGTCAAATGTCAGGTTAATGCTGAATAGTGGTACCTGCAGTCACATGAGCTAATGATTCACAACATAACGAGCTTCAGATTTACCGCTTTCCTGGGCAGACAATCCCAGTGCGAGCGTGGTGTGTTACAAAGAAACCGCTTTTCTCTGAATCCCAGCTGATACCAGTGTTTCAGTGACTGAAGTCTGTAGTATTTCTTGCGCAGCTTTCTTGTTTCACACTTGTCTTGAACTTCTGTGTAACCGCTGGGTTGTGATTTGACTTTAGGGAATGAGTCTTTTAAATCAGATTTTCCTCACTTGACCTCTCATGAAAAGTCATCTTCTATATAGAGACTGTGCAGTTGGTTCTGTTAAGTTTTTTTAACTTAACAGGTTCACCTGTTAAGTAAAAAAAAACACAAAACAAATGCAAAACAAACCCACACCTTAAAAGCACCTACAGAAGCCCAGTTGGTTTGGAAAGATGTCATTATTTCCAAAATTGGAAATCCTGTGTGAATGAAGAAAATAGAAGAGAACAAAGAGCTGCTAGTTAAATGTAAAGAAAGAGGATTAAAAAAAAAAAGGAACAAATTGTTTAAGATAGAAAATAATAATAAATGTCCTCTTAAAAAGAGAGAGTTTGCAGAAGACGCAACTATAGTTAGAAGATCAAAGGAATTTCTGGTGTTTACTGTGGAGGGAGATAGAGGTATTCCTCTGCTGGGACTTTCCGTAACAGGGAGATGTCTCAAACTGTCAAGTTAAAACTGGAAGAAGAGATTTAGAAGAAATTGGTACAGTGAATAGTAGAAAATGGTCCAAGCCAGATATTGTCCATGAGGAGTTCAGAATCCAAAGTACTGAACTGCAGTGCGTTGCCTGTTCCTTAAATCACTGGTGGTGTGGAAGGAGTAGGAGGTGGGGAACACGGTGCCAGTGGGAGAAGGGTCCAGAGGATCAACAGGTCTGGCTTCTGGTTCCAGCAAGTTGGCTCAAACTGCACTTAAGAGCGGAGCTGTTGAGCATGTCAATAAATGCGTTGCTTTTTAGAAGGTCGTCTGTTAGTTTTTGGAGGTTCATCAGTCAGTTTACTCAAATCCAAGTGGTTTCGTGTAGGGGATTTTCAAACAGACTTTCAGTGAGGTACCTACAGCCACCGAGTGAGGCTCTCGCTGGGCGGGCGCTGGGCGGCGGCACCGCTGCCCAGAGGCAAGAGCGGAGTTCTCCTGTGGGTCGGTAACTGGTGGAACGTAGGAACGGTTTGCTCAATGGAAGGAAGCTGCTGCTGGAATCTTGCAAAGACCTGTGCTGTTCAGCAAAGGCACCCAGAGCTTGTAAACTGAATGTTAGGTTGAGTTGTAAAAAGAGAACTAGCATTTCTATGCTGGTTTTATGTAACTTTTGGAACAAATCAAACTTACGCTCAGATCCAGCAATTTCTCCCATGCTGGAACATCTTGAAAGCTTATTTACCACATCAGATGATTTTTGCAGTAATTGTCCGTGTTAGACTTAGTGTCCTTAAAGACAGTATTTTAAAGTGGGTTTTTCTGGGTTGTCTTTTTTTCACGGTTGCCACAGTAGCGCTCAGTGGCAGCGTGCCGGAGAGGGCGGGTGTAATTAGGAAAGTTATTGACATGAGGTCCTCTGTGACGACCTGTGACTTTGAATTTGGCTTTTGCTCCTTGCGATCCAGCCCAGTCCGGACCTGCTGACCTTTGGAAGGCAGCCAGGAGGATGCAAGGAGGGGGTTGAAGGGAGCGAAGGCAGGGAGCTGGTGGTCCGTGCTGCGCTCATAGCATCTCTGATCTGAGACACGTAATTGCATTGCTGGTTTTTAAGGTCCCGTGTTTTGTGGGTTTTTTTTACAGTCAGAACTGCGCTCTCTCTGAACTGTCACGTTGAAAGGCACAGAGTGGCTCAGCCAGCAGGCCTCCCGTGCCCGACAGCTCGTCAGTGCTGTTAGGACAGAATATTGAGGGGGTCCAACTTAAGGGGTCTTTACCATGACAGTGGGGAATTTGTCACCTTGTCTCTGAATTTTAGGGTGCGTGTAAGGCCTTGGTGTTCACGGTCTGCCTCTGAATTTTGGAAGGGCAATTTTGGCATTTAAAAGCTGGCTCAGTCTTCCAGGTGAAGCCTGTGCTGGTGTCCCAGTAGCCTTGAGCAGCGTGTTGGGGACTGGGCTGCTTTAATTCACGTAGTGATGTAGCCCTTCATTAAAGGCAGCAACAGCTTCAGTTGACAGCAGTAAAATCTGTCTGTGATACTTCTAGCAAGCTCATAGAAAATTTAAAATGGAAATTTCAAGATGCTGTTTAGTCTTGTTTGATAAGACACTTGAAAGATATGAACATTAATTTGAACGCCATCTGTTAGCTGCACATCACGAGCGATGGACCATTTTGTTGATGAGGGAATCTGTCCTTCCCTGTCTTGCTCTGTCCATACTCGCTGAGGATGGGGGAGGAGAGCGATGTGCCGCGGGCTAGGGGTGAGCGCTGTCGGTGCCGCAGCCGTGCCCTGGAAAATCCTCGGCTCTGGGATTGGTAGGGGCTGACAAAGCAGAGTCTGCAGAAAGCTGGTCTCAAGCTCTCTGCCGGTACACCTGGACTGGTGCTGAGATCAGGGCTGCTAAATAAGAGTTAGAGATCCCTTCATGCTCATTGATGTTCGAGATTACGGCCGTAGCGCTGTTTTTTGTGTCATTCATCCTGACCTCCATGGGATGAGCAGAAAGGCAGTCGAGAGGAGCGAGGCTTTCCGTGCAGCGCACTAGCGGGGCCCAGCTCGTCATAACGAGCACGTTCGTGTTTTAGCCACACTTGGTAAGTGCCGGTTTCGAGCCTGCTTGCGCGCACCCACGCGGAGGCTGCCAAAGGCTCGAGGACCTTCCCTGACCGCTGTAACTCGGATTAGTACATCAGCCGTGTAATGAGCTGGCACTGCTGCAGGTCCTTTTATTGCTGTTAAGGAAAAGACTAAAGCATTTTGCTTTAGTGAAATCCATTCTCTCTGAGTGCCAAGTTCATCCTCTGCAGGTACGTTGAGCTGCATATGGCATTCAGATCCAGGCAGGAGGGTGTCTGTCTGTGCGGGAGAGCCTGCTCGCTGAGATACTCAGCAGTGTAAGGTCGAATGCCTTCATTCTTCATGGCAGCCAAAATACATCACAACCAGATTTCAGATTTAAAGTAAGGAAGATTACTGATTATCTGTGAGTTCCTCTTTCTGCAGCCGGAGTTGCCAGATACTATGTGGGAAGGAATGTGTTTTCCTTCCAAACTAAAGAGCTTTGATGAATACAGCTACTCTGTGGCAATTACTATGGTTTCATGGCCACCATAACTAGCATCTGGGAAGAAATGGGCAGAGTCTCGTATCTCTTTCACTAGAGAAATGCTTCTGAAGTGAATGGTTTTGTCTCTCGACATGGAGGAAATGCGTGTTGGCTCTGCTGCATCAAAACTGATCTTTAATCATAAACTGCAGCAAGATTTGAAATGATGAAAAGTCCCCTTCAGACTTACTTTTTTGGTAATAGTCTCAGTGCTCCTGAAGCCGTTAAACCGTGACTTCCTGTGTGTTTGTTTCATCGCTGATTTTCACAGCGCTGGCTGGAGCTCTTCCTCTGACTGGGCGTTCAGTGGTTACCTCCAGCCGGGCTCGTCTGGCCTGCAGTGAGGTGCCACTTTGCGCGTTGATGGTTTTTCCCCAGCTGGGGCATGTGCAGGACTTCCCCGCTCATACTCGTAGAGCTCAGGGGATCTTCATTTTTTCAGTCCCTCGCGCGATCTGCAGCACCCGGGGTGCACGCCCGTCCCAGGCTGACGCGTGACGCTGCTTTGTGCGCTCGGCCGCGGTCTGCAGCCTTTCGGCCTGACCTCTCTGCTCAGATCCATGGCTTTGTTTGAACCGGTGCGGAGAATGACATCACTGACAGGTCCACGTGCTACTCTGAAGTTCTCAGTACCAGACGAATTTTTCTCAAGTCAGTATCTCACTAAATCACGTAGTGCCCCTGAGACTGGAGGATCCTGAAGCTTGCAAGGCCTCATCTTACCACAATCCTCTCCTGATCAAAATCTGGTACGAGCTTACACGAAGACGACTTGCTGCTGGATGCGTTTTCTCACATGGCTCTGAAATTGTGCGGTCCTCAATCCCTAATGCCTCTGTTACTGCCAGGGGTTAATGGAAATGAGAAGTCGGCTGGTGCTTGGGGGTCCCTTCTCTGCAGCAGAATGAATGAAAAGGGTGGTGACAAATACAGTGACTCAGATCAGGATTCAGCACTTGAGACATAATACTCAAAGCTGAGTATCTAAGGCTCATTTACATTTTCTCTGGTGCTTGAGGTAGGCACAAAGCCTCCATGTGGGGGTAAACATTTGCATGTTTGGCAATTAAGGAGAGAGGAGGGTACGCCGCACTCCCAGGCTGTTTTCACAAAATCGGATGAATTCTAAATGTGCCGTGTTAAAACAGAGATCCGAGTACACACTAGGATAATTTTGCCTCTCGGAGGAAAGGCATTACCCTGATTCTGCGTTTCTCTGGAAGCTGGCAGCGGGCCAGCTCAGTGATTAAACAGACTAACGTGTTACTCTGCGAGTCTGAGGAGCTGAGGCAGCCAGCTCGGGTCCTTCCGTCCTTGATGCCTGTTGGGTGGGGGGCTGCTGGGTGCTGCTGTGGAAAGCTGCCCTCCTTGCCTGAGAGACTGTGAGGAACTGAACTGATCTATTTTTACACAAGAGAAGGAAAGATTAATTCATTTCCCCACACTAAGAAAGGCCCAAATCAGGGCAATCGGGGTTGCCATAATGAACGTGTAGGGAATCCCAGTTTCCTCAGACTGGGCAGAAGACAGATGTGCAGTCTTGAAAAAGAAAACTGAGCGTGAAGCGTGTTCTGCTGGAGGCTGTCACTTCTCTGAAGCGGTGGTAGCGGGTGTCCTGGAGCAGCTGGAGAGGGCCGCCTTGCACCGAAAGCTGTTGGCTTGTGTCTCAGGTGTGGGGATGCAGAGGAGTATCGAGCGCTCGCCGAGGGGTGGGCATGAGTGTGTGCATGTGATTTATAATCTTGTTTCTCATATTCATCTTTATATAAACATATTATTCTTGGCACAGAACATATTGCCTTTCCCTTTCACATGCTCCTTTGTTTAGATTTTACTGCGATGAGCACTGTTAATGATTTCACCATAAATGCGCTCTAATTATTCCATTCTTTCTCAGCGTGTTCGTTTCAAACGATAACGAGGCCTCGTGTGACTTCCGCTGCTGTGCTGCTTAACACGGTCGTTTTAATTTGTACCTTTTTGTTCCCTTCAGGAGAGCTGTTCTCTTCCCCATGCTGTTGGTTGATGTCTCTCAGGGACCCAGTAGAATAATGCAGGGTGAGGCCGACACGTCCCTGGCGCTGGTAGCGGGGCAGGCAGTGAGGTTTGTGGGTGCTCCTCTCCCAACCTACTTTGGTGTCCCCATCCCCGGCTTTAGGGCAGTGAGGTTCTCGCTAGGAATGAACCATCAAGTGCTTGCGATCCAGTTGTTCCTGCAAGAAAATGTTCTCTTCCAGGTAGACAGATTTAGCATGTGGACATGGTGCTCAGGGACATGATTTAGCGGCGAGCTTGCGGTGTTGGGTTGAGGGTTGAACTGGATGATCTTGAAGGTCTCTTCCAGCTGAAGATATTGTGTGATTTGGTGAAATGTTTGTATATATGTTTATGTTGTTGTTCTATTAGAAAAAAAAACAAACCAGCATGGAACTCATTTAAAAATCCTTGAAACGTCATTTTGCCCTTACTCTGGAGTGAGGGGAGGATTTATCCTCTGTGTGAATGAAACCAAGAATCAAATAAACCAGAACCTTTATTAGAAGCCGTGGTTTCAACAGCAGATTTCATCTTCATCGTTTTGGTCTAGGTATTGCTCTTGAATTCTTGACTGGCTTTAGTGAAATGCTAGTCAGTTATAGAAAATGGCTGTTTCTAATCACTCTCAGAAGATACAATTTCCTGAATATTTTTTTTTTAAAGAATTTTCATTTCGCTTTTACGAAACACACATTTAAAAACTAAACTGTCTTTTTAGAAAATTTCTGAAGTAAACAGACTGTGCTTGTATAACAGGCTATGCACTGTGCTCTTTTATTGAAACATCTGTTTCGAGATACTTTTCAACTGATCATTCTGAAAAAAAATCTTAAAATATAAGAAGAATTGCGCATTTAAATTGACAGCTGAAAAAATTACTCTAGTTGTAAGATTGTTTTAAGATCTTTAAATTCATTCTTCTTGCTCTTGTTTTTAATTCATGATGCTTTCTTTTAAGAAGTATCTTGTCACATTCATGGGCTGTTAGTGAAGTCACATCTTGTTCCCTGAATGGCAACAATTTTCTTCTTCAAAGCAGTAATATTCCTGAGAGCTCTGGATTTGGATTAAGAAAAATATGAGCTCTTTAAATTTGAGAGTGAATTCCTTGTTTAGTTCTGCTGAACAGAAGGTGAGGAGAAAATGCAGCAGGAAGATTGCAGCCTTATATTGATCTGTTGCACTGTCATCAAAGCCAGAATCCCGAGCATTTCATCTCCTCGGTTGCTAATTGGTATTTGAGTCTGTGTTAAATTAATCTTTCCTGGGCCCTCAGCGGGTCACGGTGGGAATGGGAGCTGCTCCCTGGGGACACACCAGCGGTAGTGGAATACGACGAGCTGGCTTCCAGGTGGATTGGTTTTAAAAGCAAGAACTTGTAGTTTTGGTGGGAAGGGGGATGTCCGGGGAAGGGTGCTGGTCAGGGTGGTCCCAAGCAGACTGTAAAGGCAGGACCAGAGGGCTGTGGGTGTAGCAAGTCGAGGGACATGGGCTCATGTTAATTTTCCATGGCCATTGAAGCCCGTGTAGGAGCTGTCCCCCAGCACTGCCAGGTAAGATGCAGATGGGAGTGGTTGCACAAAGCCACCTTCTGCCATCAGCTGACCCCTGGCTTTCGATAGGAAGCGCAGTGGTGGCTGGCAATCTTGTGCTCAAGCTTAGCTCACTGTCCTTTTTTTGTCATGTGCAAATACAACATGTTAAAGAAGTAATCTTATGGGGAAATGTAACTTCATTTGCACAGCACACCAAGGCTGTTAGAGGTAACTCTGGGCAGTGAGCCTTTAAAGCGCGTTTTCATGGCCACCTTTAAAAACGCTCGCTCAAAGCCGCTTGTTCAGTATGTATGTTTCTCCAGCCTGTAACGTTTTATGAATTGTTGGTTCCTCTGAGTTGAATGTAACTGCTTCGGACTGAAAATCACCGGTGTGTTTATCGTCCGTCCTGTGTCACTCTCCACTTGCTGAATAGTAGTCTGGCTTGTATAGCTTGATCCATTGTAAATTATTTTCCAGCGATACGGTTAAGAAGTTAATTCCTTTGAGCTCTGGATTGCCATATCTCTTTGGTTACCTGGACAAAAAGTGTGAATCTTGAATTCTATCTCTATCAGATCACGGTACACTTGAATATTGATTCTTATTGTGTTCTACTTCAGTGCCGTTTCATTAATGACTTTTGGTAATAAACACAATCGGACTAACAGCCGGTATCTTATGAATATGGATTGTTTATATAGCATCCACATCAGAAGTGCTCTGCATTTTGGCGTCTTAAAATGCATTATTTCCATCTGTATGATAATGAAGTGTTCTTTCAAAAAGGTGGTAAAGGCAATCAACAAGGTTAATTGGGTAAATTATCTGTTACTGAAGCTCTCGTCTTGAATCCACTGCATTTGGAAGTAGAGGGTGGGTGTTCCAGACCGGTACTGAGAACCGAACCCGCAATCTGACTGCTACAGTTGTCGTGTCGCACTTGTACAAAACCAGGTGGGTTTGGTGCAGCCTGGACTGTCCAGGACAGTCTCTGGCACTGGGTGTTCAGAAGAAGCCGGCAGCATTGCCACATCCCCGCTGTGGCGCCGGTGCCTGAGCCGACACACGTGGGGCACATTGGATCCGGCGGGGAATGTGTGAGGTGCAGAAACCAGCAACAGCCACAGCAACAGTAGCTTGTGACTGGCAGGTAATGTTACTAGGGAGTGCTTTGGGTGACACTCACTTGATCTCAACAAGACGGGAGTAGAGGAGGTGCAAAGAAAGAGATCCCCAGCCTGGAAGAACTCTTGTGCAGCGGCACAGAGAAAGGTGGAATCACAGAACAAAGGAAATAAGTAAGAGCAATTGAGAATGTGCAGGAATGGTACAAAAGAGCAGGATTAGGAGTTTGTTGCTCCTTCTCTCACAGCCCAGGTTTGAGGCCATACCCCAGAGCGGATAATCTATATCAGGAAACACGTCTTCAGGTGTGTTGTGCTGGGGTAGTTCCCAGAGTCGAGTTCGATAAGGTTCAGTCAGCGGTCGAACTTTGCCTTGTGAGGCTCACTGATCTAGTGCCTTGTACGTGCTAATTGGTAACGTGGGGGAGGGCACAAGTTTTTTGTAACTTGGTCCCACTGCACCTTCAAACTGAAGACATGGGAGTGCTTCCCTCCTTATTTAAAATTTCATCTTTTTCTTGGCCAAGTGGGAGCTGTAGGAGCCTGCAGTGGCCTCATGCCGACGGACACCTCTGCCAGGGTGAAGCTCGTTCCTTCCAAGTGCACCCAGCTCAGAGGGGAGTGTGTCTGCAGTTGGCTGTGTAAATGTCACAGGGGAACATGGAAATTTCCATCAAAGTTGCCCAGAAACTCAACAGCCATTGATGTTCCCCCACTGCTGGATGTCACCGGGCTATGCCCTGCAGGTGGCCTGCCCAGCCAACTCTGGCACAGCGAAGCCTGGAACGTTTGCTTTGCGAGGCCCGTGGTCATTTCTTGGCTGTGCCTCCAGCTGTTGAGGGGTGACACTGGGCCCAGGAGCAGCGAGCGGTGCTGCGGGGCACGGCCATCCGGCGGTGCCGACCTGGTGTGCTGTGGAGCTGCCACTGCCAATACTGTGGCAGAGACATAACCTGCGTGTTTCCAGAGTTGATTTATGAAGCTTATTAACAATAGAAAATAAAGAACTGGAAGTTGGATTTTTGTTTTGTTTTGTAAAGAAACCGCTTTTCTTAAACTATCGCTCACGTACCTGGAAGATGTGCGTCGAGCTGATGTTTACTCCATCTTGGATTCTTGGCTTCACTCAGTAGCTGTCTGCAGATCATCACAAGTTTACATAAAAACACTTTCAGAAGTTTTCAACTCAAGATGTATCACAGACTAAACATCACAGTCATTTAAAGGGAAAAATAAGCTCCTTTATTTTTTTATCCCTTCCCCGCCCACCCCACTAGAAACCCACACACACTTTTAGGCCTGGCCCTTAGACATTTCACTTCTTTGTAGTGCAAATATGAATAAAGATCTCATATCTCAAATAAAAATAAATGATTGGTATGTTCCAGAGTTGTTTACCTCCTAGTAATGGGCTGAAGTTGGAGTTATATGTCACTGGCCAGTTTCTCTGAGCTATGAAGAACACCAAAGGCCATTTTGAATTTTTAAAATACAAGTAGAGAGATCTGTGCAATCATCTGTTGGAAATTGCTCTGAAAAACAGCCATCAGTACTCGGTGGTTTAGCCTGTATATCAGGCTTTGAGTGTAGAGAGTATAAAGGAATGTGTTGAGTTCTGAGTTTCAGCTGAAATGCCCCTGTTGCCTTTGCCAGAGTTTTTTTTTTGCTAAAATGTTTAGGGAGAAATTAGTGTTCCTTGGACTAGGGTTGCTTTGCAGTTGTATTTTGAGCACAATTCAGCAAGGGCTATTATGTTTTGGGATTTAGATTGTGTCCCTTCTGTGAAGGGCTGGTTTCATACGCCAGCCAGCGCACAGCATGTGTCTCGGGAACCGTTTTGCCAGCACCCATCTGTTCACCCTTGGACAGAGTTCCTCAGCTCTTGGGTCCTCTGCCTGCAGAATGGGCCATGCTGCGTCGTGCCGGAGTAGGGGCAAGGAGAGGGGCCGTGACCAGCCCCGGGCTCTCCCTCTGGGAGTCTGTGGTGGTCGATCTCGGATCCTCCTTCCCCTGGGCTTGGAGAAGGTGCAGATCCCTCAGTGCGCTCCTCGGCAGCTTGTGGCTGGGTGGGCAGGAACCGAACGCTGGGTGCTGCTGTAGAAAGGCCGCTTCGCCACTGTGGCAGGGTCAGAATTGGCCGTTGGTGCCCCTGGGGTCTCGCTCGGTGCCAAAGCAGCCACTGGCCGGTCTGGGTGCTGGCAGAGAGCTGTCCCCCATCGGAGACGGGAGTGCTGCACAGTGGCATATGCCCCCTTTTGAGCTTAGCTAAAAGAAACATGTTTAAAAAAAGTCTCCTTTCATGTTGATGAAAGAAGAGATGTGAGAAAAATTTCCATCTGAAGTGGCTGCTTAATTACTATTTGATACAGTGATGTAGTTTATCAAATTAAGTTGTTAGCGGGAATAATGTTAGGGGTAGGAAGTGTTTTTTTTCTCTAGAACAGTAACTTGTAACTTCATCTGAATTTTCCAGTGTCACCGAGTCTTGTGTGGCAAAGTTAAACCCCTTTTTAATCTCTCTGCTCCTCTGAAATGTTTTGTGAGCACCATGGGAGTCCTTCAGGGCATCTCAGTCTTCAGTGGCTGCAAGCGGAGTCCTGCTGCTATTAGGCGGCTGACAGAGCAGTGCGGCGTCTGATGGCTGACCAGAGAGGTTCGCAGAAAGAAACTTAAAATACAGCCTAAGGTATTTGATCTTTAGTTGAGTAGGTCTTAGAGTATCTGCAAATACCTCTTTCTTAAATTGTGAAATCAGGTGACTGGGTGAATCCAAATAATTAAAACAGTTTTAATTCTTGATATCCTAAGATTAAAAATTATCTGATTTAGTATTGTGTAAAGAAATTATTCTTGTAATTCATTGAAATTACAATTCCTGTGGTAGTGAAGACTGGTCGTAAAAGTTACAAGGAAATAGACAAACGATAACGCAACTTTGTGTTTTGTTCTGTGTGATGTTTTTAACCAAGTTAACTTAAAGATCATGAAATGATGTGTAATCCTTAGGTGACTAGGTGTTTCCTTGTCTAATTTAGTAAAGAATGCCTCTTTATAAAGTACTGTGTCTCTTAACTGGCTACTGTGGTTGTAGCCAGTCTTTAGGAAAAGGCAATGTGCAGAGTGTCTTGGGCACACAATTTGGATTCTGAAAAAAGCAGCACGTAGCAGGGGAGCGATGTCCAGTGTAGAGCTCAGTCTGGGTGGGAATTTCTTAAAAACAGATTGAAACACAAAGCAGCAGTGCCTGTCTCTGTAAGTTTTCCTTTTCCCTGCAAGATTTTTTTTGGAAGATCGCAACAGAAGTATAACTGAGGTAGAAATCAGGGCTGGTTTATTCTGTTTGGCAGGTTTCTTATGTTTGCGCAGCTGGTGGCCTTCTAGCCCTATCCTGCAGCTCAGCACCGAGGTGCGTGTGTGTGAGTTATTCTTTTCCTGACATTATTAAAAAACAAAACATAAAACCGTTGACAAATCATTTGAACTCAGTCAACATCCTGCTTAAGTATTTCCCTCCTGCGTTAAGTGATTTGTATGGAGAAAGCTAAGGACATAGGTGGAATTTGAAATCATTTTGATGCAGTTTTTGCCCAAATAGACGACACCACCACCCAAAACGCTTAAACCTTCCCTGCTCGTTGCAGTTTCATTGCCAGTAATGCAACTTTGGTTTGGTTTTATGCCAAGTTTACTGTGACCTCCTTGCAATAGGCAGCAGCCGAGTTCGCTGGTACTACTCATTAAATGCAAGAGGATTATCATCCAGTTTATTTCCTCTAAAACCACAGGTCTATCAGGAAATAACTAAGCCCTAAAGTTCTAGGTTTGTAGAAATTATTTCCTCCTAATGCATGCAGTTGGGGGGGAATTTCAGAATCCTGTTATGTAAGAGAGGCAGAGCCCTATATTAATCCCAGGGAGGGCTGTTTAATGGCTTGTTTCGTCCTTTATTGGTCTAAAGAATTGCTTGGAAATCAGCTGACCAAAAATGCCCGGGAAGTATTTTTACCTCTGTTGCTGAAACTATTATCGCTCAGTAATTTCACTAATCTTCTTTGCGGCGAGATTAGATTGTAAATGCTTCGGTGCGGGAAGAACTTGTTTGTGAAAACTGCTCCGTGCTGTGGGTGCCATCGAGTGGAAGCACCGACAAGTGATCAAATACAGGGTTCCATCGCTGAGCAATATTTAGAAAGACGTACTGCCTGGCCTTTGCTTCAGGTTCTCTGCGTTACCTTGGAAAATAATGTTTGTAATGGGAGCTTTAATGCATTGTGTTCGGTATATGCAAAAAATGCCAATGGCTTAAGTTCGAAGGCAAAGTTGCTGTGGTTTTATTTCATACTGAAAGTCGGTCCCTGTTGTAGAAACCAGTTTCACGTGAATAAATATACACGTCATTGTTCCAGGTCTCAGACATCTTCAGATGCCGCTCATGCATGTACTTTATGGTTTAAATGGCTGATTATAGAAGCATTAATATGCCATATTTATGAATAAAATATTTTAAAAATGTGTTCAGCGATAGGTAAGGTACGAAACAATGGGTAATGGGTACATGCAGCTGGTGGTTTAACTGCACAGAGCAGCGGAGGTGGCAACTGGCTGGCCTGGGCTGTGTCCTCGTAGGAGTTTTGGAAAAGACAAATAGTTATGTCCTTGACAGACCTACGTACTACTATTAAACCCTGTTTTGTGGCTTGTTTACAGGCAGCAGGAAAAACATTGACTTGATGCAAGGCCTGACGTATTGCTCATGCCGAGGAATTACCAACTGCAGTGACTTGCCTCTAAATTGCAGGCTTTCCTATCTGCCCTACTTACTCAATGTGAAAAAACCTAATCCTGTGGATTTTATTTCCCTCTCTGTAGGACAGCAGTGAGTAATTACTTTTCTCTGGTGAAGGTAGAGATGCTGGAAAAGTTTAATTAATGCCCATTAGGAGATGCTGCTAGTACTTAAATGAATTCATTAGTGCAGGGCGCTTAATGCTCATCAAAATAGCAAATAATTGCAGTGGCCTGAATGCTGTTTACTCTTTGCTGTGTATTACACCTTTTTGTTCTGCTCTGTTCTGCAAAATATTTCAGGAGACGTGGGTCTTCCTTAGCCAGGGACATCTTTTCTAACCCCTGTGTGAAATGTGTGGATTCAAAATGAGGTTTAGTTTAGAGCATAGATCTCTAAATCTCCGGCTGCTTTGGCACCACGGAATTGAGTAACCTATGGGGAAAAAGGTACATTGGTCTGCTCAGCTGTAAGATACTGCTCTGAAAGTGCTTCACTGTCACTTAGTTTTGGTAGCTGGATAGCCTTTTTAATATGAATTCTTCATATTAATCTTTCTACCTCGGTAAATAACTTGCAGAAGGCAGTGGGGGTGTGGTGATGGTGGGGACTGGTTGTTCCCTGCCCCAGGGCCCCTCCGTGGTACAGCAGGAGTGCAGGTGATCCAGGTGAGTAAAGAAAATGGTCACTCACATGCAAACACAGGCACTGTTGTGGGTGTCGTTCAGACTGACCTGTCTCAGGGATGAGTGGAGTTTAAGGTTCTTTCTGAGGCCGAACAGAGCCGGTGAGATGCCCCGTGGTCACAGCTTGAGTGGCGTTTGATGTCTCTCTACCCGTGGCTGTGTCAGGGCCTGTGGTTTGGAGCTGGAGTTACAGATATTTGTAAATCGTGGGTATTTGTACTGTTGAAACGATATTCTTAGCACATTCTGCAAACACAAGCACAGGTGAGCGATCCGCACCGTTCTTCCTCTGGAGCCGTTTTCCCATTGCTAGCCACCTGCCCTCAGAACTGCCAGTTGTTTTTCAGAAAAGCATTGGGAGTGTTTGTGCTGTTCAAACGGTTCCTTATCCCAGGTACTGAGAACTGGAACTGTCTGGGGACTGAAGAAAACTCCTACTGTGTTGTGATTTGCATAAATTTCATAAACTTTGGCCGTGCGACAGTCTGATTATAGCACAAATTCTGTGCCAGGGCCTGGCGAGGCAGGTGTGTCTGCTCGGCACCAGGAGGGGCCTGGCTTTCCCTGCTCTTTGCACAGGAAAGAGCGTGGAATGAAGACCAGAATTGCTTTGTGGATGGGCTACTGTTGAGCCTGCGGTGCTGAACCCTGCTCAAAATGGATTTGTGTTCATCAGTCTGCGGTGATCCTTCTGGGGACGGTGGTGGTCCTTCTGGGAACAGTGGTGGCCCCGAGGACGGGATCCCGGGGTCTTGGTTTACCTTCCAGTCAGCCTGTATTTGTACACAAGTGTGTGTGGAATATCCCCAGGGATGTCCTAAAGTATCCAGAAACTGCCAACTGCTCTCTGCTTTTTTCTCTCAGTTAAAAGTCTACTAAAAATAGGATATCCTTCTATTCAGGCATCAAACTCTGATACGTAATGTGAAGTGTCGTGCTGTGGGAATAGTAAAAGGGCTTTTACCTGAGGAAGTTCTTTCTGTGGACTGCTTTTTTTCTTATACTGGGTGAAATGCAGCAAAGAGGAGAAAGGACTTAAATCAGTTTCTGCTTTGTTGAATCACCTTTGAGGGGCATAAAATTTATTGTTCTGAAATCCTTACTTATTGCCTCTTGGCAAATACATCTGCGTTGTGTTTTGGTTTTGTTTTTTTTTTTCTAATCGAACTGTGTTCTTAAGAGGTTTGTTCCACTTCCTGGTGTGGTTGCAGAGATGTTGGGTATTAAGGAAATGGCAAAGTAAAAAACAATACCTCTTGTTTTCAAAAAAGCCCAGTTCTTTGACAGAACTTTCTATCTTATCTAAAGAATTTGAAATTTGGACACAATAAATGAGCCTTTTCTTCAGGCTACTTGCAGTGATCTGTAAAGATTTAATGCTTGTTGTTACCTGGCAGTACAAGTCTTAAATGCAAAGTGTGAGGCTTTTCTTATATTGTAGCAAATATGTGGAGATAAAAGTAAAATCTGCTTTTTGAAGTAACAATGTGCATCTGATTCAAATGCAGGAAATTCAAGTGATGCCTGCAGACGTAGCTGGGCCTCAGTGCTGCTGCAAAATCAATTTAGAAGCAGAGGATATTTGAAATTGTGCTCTTCAAAATGTATTCGTGGCCTATGTGCCCATTTGTTTTTTTTACAGTAGCAAACGATGCAGTTGCCCCTTCCCAGTGACACTCCTCCTGGCCAGTAAAGCCTCCCGCTGCGCACCGGGTACAGGTACCGATGTACTGCGCACCAAGTGCACGGTGTTGCCTTCCCCTGATCGCTCTGACAGCGCCTTCGGGACAGCTCCCTTAGTCTCTCCATAAGCATTTAAGCTGGCAGGTAAAGACAAGCTAATCTCTGTTCCATCACCTGATTTATTTGAGCACTAAGATACCTGGTTTCTTTTCTCTGCTGTTTCTGTGTAGCTGCCGACAGGGACAGAGTGGTGGCTTTTGGAATTTCAATGGTTTTGCTTAATGACAATCAAGTGCAACTGCTCCCTGATTCTGACTCGATAGGACAAGTAAAATTAGGAAGGATCTTGACTGTGTTTGAGCCACAGGATTGTGAGCCAGTCAGCATTGTTAGGACAGGTACCTGCTGGCAGATTTGGTTCATGTAATTCTTATGGTGATTGGTACAGGGTAGTTTTTCACCATCTAGCTGTATGTTTTATTATATTGGTAAGTTGATATGTGGCGGGTGCTTGTATTCAAACAAAAAAGGTAACCTTTTCAAACTCATACCTTCAGGTTCGTGTGTGTGTCCTAGAAGCAAAGAGAAAAGAAGCATTTTAATAGAAGTATCTACTGTAACAAATATCTGCTCTGTGAAGCGCCGTGCTCTGGTGAGAGTAAAGCATTTCAAAGAGATTACTGCAGAACCTATACAGTCAGACAAGGATGACAGAAAAGGGAATGATGCAATAAATACAGGAGGAAACTACTGTGCTGTCAGTTTGGGTTTTCCTGCTGGGGTGTACATCCAGAGCTGCCTTCTGATTGATTGCGATTTGAGAACAGAAATTAGATTTGGCTTTGCCTTCAAAGCTGTCTTTTTATTTGAAGTGCTTTCTTATGAGAATTCCATTTCTGTGTCAGTCTTGAATTTAGTGAGCTCTTTAAGCAGATATAAATGAGTCCAGCCTTCGGAGACAGCTGCACAAAGACGATGACTGGCAAGCTTCCCGAGCCGAGCACACCGCAAACCAAGGGCTCAGCGCTCCGAATGTGAAGCTCTTACCTTTGTAGCTGGATGACCCTTCCTGTCTCACAGCCCGTGCAAACATTATGATTGAGCTTATGACGTCTACCTCATGCTGAACTTTTGGGGCAGGAATTAAACCGAAAACAACTGGTGAAAGTTAATCACTGAATCACTATTTTGATTATCATGCACATTTTTATGCCGATTATTATGGTAATCATGCACGCAGTTGCTGTGGACAGCTGCTGGGGAGCAGTTCTTACCTGCCTGGTTCTTTAGACTTTGAATCTTGTTCACTGCTAATATGTCTATTTTGTGGCCGTTTATTGTACCTAGAAAAGTGGGAGTAGGTGGCTGGGAAGCTGACCGCAAGTGAAGTGATATGTGCCATTTGTACCTGACTGCAGCCATGGCACCGAGGACTCTAAAATCCGATGGTTTAGATTTCAAAGTGTGGTTGCACATGGCCTACACAGACTCGTTTCTGTGATGTAACGATGTCAAAGTGCAAAGGGCAGTTACCTTACTGTAAAGTTGCTGTCTTTGCTTTTCCTCTCTTGCTTCTAGTTCTAGTGTAGAGTATGTTTTAAAGTAGTGGAAGGAGTTTGTTCTGAAGCCAAAAATAATTGGAAATGCAGCTATTGTGTTCCCTGTGCAGAATGACCTCTCCATAGGTGAGCGAGTGCTCGCGTGTGCCAGGTAGATCGTGATCTCCTGCAGAGCTGGCCTGTGCTCTGGGCTTAGCAGTTCGCATAGAAGCGATGAAAGAGCAAGTTTCCTTCGGTGTGTCCCTTTAGGGAATGGGTTATTTGCCCTTTTTTAATCTGCCAATCTCTCAAATGCAGATGGTCTGAAAACTTCACTGCAGAAGCATTTCTTAAAAGAAGATTATCTTGAAAAAGTCTCTTTTTGGAAATTTCATGCTTTTCTTGGTTTTTTTTAGCTTCTCTTGATAATACTTAGCATATAAAAGCAGAAAGAGAGGCAGCAGATACATCTTCTCTAAGTCAGCATGTCAGGTTCTGGCGGCCGAGGGAGCTGAGTGGCTTTGGTGATGAGCTGGGCAATGGTCTGACTCTGCGGTCGGCCGTCGGCAGGTTCTTTGGCGACTGCTTGAGGAGCGGTTGCCAGAATACTCTACAAAATGCACCCTCAGCGTGAGGCTGCTCTTCCCACCTCGGCTCAGGCACAGTGATGAGCCAGGGCTCGTCTCCACGGGAGAGGCAGCGAGCTGGGCTTCGGGCTGGGAGACCAGGTCATGCAGAAGGTGTGACCCTGGCGGGTGCCTCGTTCCCCTTGTGTTCTGCTCGTAAGCTGCTGGTCTTTAATAAGTGCCTTGCGAGGAGGAAGTTGGAACAGCCCTTCTCTGTTTTGTGTCTGCTCTACGTGGGCTTCCCACTCTGTAAAAGATGAGGGTTTATTATTAATCTGAAGGTTTATGTCTTAATAGCTGTTAGTTACCAGCTTCTTTTTCCACACACTGACTGACATACTCTGTTGAGACTGTTTTCTCAACTGATAGGTAAGAAAAAGAAGAAATGCTGAGAAGCAGATGTTGCATGACCAAGTACCCAGCTGTGTGCTAACAAAATGAATCTCATGGTGATTAGTTAACAAATCCTTGGCAGTCAGAGGCATATGTAAAACAGTAAACACAGCGTGGGGAAATAATAATAATTTTTTTTTTTTTTTTTTAAAGAAGCATTTTCTGAACTTAAAACATTGGCAACATCAGTTCAACCATCTGTGGTGCTGAAGAGCTGACTGTGGTGGGTAAGTCACACCAAGGTCAGTTGAACTGACTTAGAAGTCCTTAACCCTTTATTGGTAACATTTTTAAGCATGGGGTGCATTGTAATTTAAGTGACCTGAGAATCACACCATGGATATCTGAACTTAAACTGCCAATAAAGGAAAATCATCTTAGTGCTGGGGAGTTTACCTGCTGTTACATGAAGATGTTGAACCAGCAGGAGAGCACAGGAATTGACAAAAAAATGCAGGCAGCTATTTAAAGGTAGCTTCTAAAGTTTAAGGTTAACTCGCTTACTGGAATGGAGTTGCCATTGTTGTCTATGGGTGAGTGAGTGCAAAGGAGGAAGATAAAGATCGTTATGACCTTCTGGCTATATAATTTAGAGCTGCGGCTGCAGTTACAACAGCCTGCCCTCTGGAATAATTCTCTTCTGCAATGCCTTTTTCTTTTTTCTCATTAGAGAAATAAATGAGTATGTGCTAGGCTGGGAATGTCATCATCCTTCCTTCTTTACCCCTTAGTGCCCTTCTCGCCCCCATTGTCCAAAAAGCCAGCACAACTGCAGTTTTCTGACCAGTTGCTTGTCACAGTTACAACAGTTTGGAGAGTAAATTTGGAGGAAGCGTGTCAGTTGTGAGCGCGTGTCAGTTGTTAGTACATGGTTAAAAGGGGATTTAAAAGATCAAAGATGCGTTTACAATGTACAGAATTAACATCAAGATTCCACTGTAGCTGCCCTGGCTCTTTGGCTGGTTTTGGCCGTGTTTCCAGGCGGGCGGTGGTGGATTTCCAGGCGGAAGGCTGACACCGATCCCTGCCCGCAGGGTGTGCTGAGCACAGTCCCACGGAGCGTCCCGTGGGTGCAGGGTGGAACTGGACTTGGTGCATAACCGAATAACCTGCGTGTTTGCCTCTTTTTTTTCCTTTCTCTACCACTTGCTATTAAACTAGATCAGGACAGTAAGTATTCAAGCGATTCTCAGTTCAGCAGATACTTTTTATGGAAAAAAAAAGCAAGTGTTGAAATGTGGACTCGAGTGTACACGATGCAACTGAATCTTTTTAATTTTTTACTGCTACTAGTGTTGCCCTGGGGAAAATAATATCTAACTAGGTTATAATAATTGTACTTTCTGGGATAAATAGGCCATTTCTGTAGGAATCCAATAGTTGAGCTTTCTTCTTAGAAAGGAGTTGTGCCCATTTTTGTGCGTAATCTGTAGGATAGACATTGTTCAACTGTGGGGTTTGCTAAATCACTTTTAGTTCATCCACTTTTTTTCTGAGTCCTCCAGGGTCCAACCACTTTTATATATGGAACATTTTAGAGTTGGAACACTAATGAAGGAATTTTTTTTAGTAAATTAGAAGTCTTCAATGTCTGTATGCTCCTGTAAATTTAAAGCTCCTGCCATTGTTTTGCATCACCATAGTGGTTCCTGCTTTATGTTGCAAATTCTCTGCCTGCATGACCATAAAAACAAATGGTGAATAATCGGTCAGGACAGGAGATGTAATCAGTTAAAGCCTAATGAAGCTTATACTTCGAAGCAGGCTCATCTGCTAAAATATTACAGTGGGTGAATCACTGCTGCAAATGGGTGGTTTCATAATTGTGTTTCAAGTTAGGCTGATAATACACTCTTTTATCTCAACGATACTCGTTAAAACCAGTCTGCCTTCGGACACCGCACGCTTGTCGTGCAGCCCTGCTCTCGAGGAGCAGGAAGATTGAGGAGCCCAACTTGATGTCGGAAACCAGATGAGGTGCATCTGCAGCTCTTCGTGCCCCCACTGCCATGTCCCTCTCTAGAGCGTGGCCCCCAGAGCAGCAGACAGGGACAGCAACGAGCTGGAAGTTTAAAAACCTCACTTGGACCTAGTGCTGGGCACTCGGCAGAAGCTGTTGGGTTGTACTGAGAGGAGTTGTTGCAGAACGTGCTCAGACGGCCTGGGCAGCTTCAGCTCTTCCCTGTGCTCCACTAGGAAGCAGTTGAATCCCAAAGGCTGAGCAGTTCCTCTTCGCTGGCATCTGGCTCTTCACACTTGCTTTCCTCAGGAAAGTGCTATTTCATATTTAATTGAAAATCCTTGGTGCCGTAACTGAAAATAAATCTTAATAAATGAATAGTGATGAAATAATAGGGCGTGCTGTGCAAGGGAAGAGATAAATTCCTTTCATTTTTAATATTGCACGATGATTAACTTAACACGGGGAAATGTTCTTTCCTTGTGTGATTACTTCAACAACAGCACGCCGTTAAGATCATAAACACAAGCTTCCCTACAAAATTAAATTATAACAAAATTGTAGTTCACTGAGTGAAACCGGCACGATTCAGGGCGTGACAGATAAGCGTGTGCCCGGTTGGTGTGAATGAGGTGGGAGCTGCGTGTCTCCGGACGCGCTTTGCCTGGAACCGACCCCCGTTCTGTAGACAGCTGTAGGACAGGTCTCGTGGCTCTTTTTTTCGTGCTGTTCACGTGTAGATGTAGCACCAAATAAACAATAAACTGACATCTTCACATGGGTGAGAGAAATCCCTTATTTTCTGAACTGGAAAATTTTGGACGATGTTGGAAGGTCTTCAGTTATTTTTTTTTTACTTTAGCTTGCTGTGTAGTAATGCTGTGAGTTGGGTACATCTACTGCATAACTGCACTGTGGGTGTTCAGTGTGTTCTCAAAGGCGTTCTGGGGGAAATTTAGCATTTTGTATGATTCCTTAAGGGAACCGCAGTGGATACTAAGTGCTGTTTTGTATGTTGTGTTTTGAGATAAAGTCTTTTTCATGTTTTATTTTTATGAAGATGGTGTGACATAGGCAAGATGAAAGTTGCAACGCTGTTTACACCAGCGTTTTAAAACGTCAACATTGGTACTTTTCTGTAACAAGCTTGGTTTTGCTGAGAAACTGTTGAAAAATCCAAGAAACATAAACCTGTTTCCTTCCAGCCATGCAGGGCAGGCCCTGGTGAGCAGAAACTCTCGGCAGCCCATGTGTGGTGCGTCCCCATGGGCACTGCGCTGGGCCCACTGCCGGCGCTGCTCCTCCGCCTCGTACCGGAGCAACGTGCGCTCACTGCGATGTCCCCGTCCTGAGCTGCTGTATCTGGGTGCAGAGTTGCGGTGTGAAGGCTGTGTGAGTCAGGCATTGCCATTAGTCATGGCCAGTGCACATCTGGAGGTAGGGGGATTTTGCTGACTGTCCACATTGCACAGGGAGCACTGCAGGAGGGGAGTGTTGTCGTTTACCCATTAAACTTTGAGGTGCCGCTAATCAATACTGCAGCGACACGGCACAGCTATTACTGTGATGCAGAGGAGTGCTGACCTGGCACTTAGCTGCTGTGTTGAAGTTCCTGGGAGTCCTTGGGAGCGCGCTGAGGCACAGCCGTGTGAGCTGCAGCTCGAACGTGCTGCTGAGGTGCCTCCTCTGGTGAAGCACAAGCTGCTTGTCCATTGGGAACGGCACAGCCCGCCTCTGGGAGCACTGGGATTGCCGGAGCCCCTTGAAAAGCCAGTTCAAGAAACTAATTTCTCCATAAAAACTGCACATATAGGTTCAGTTCCTCAGAGCAGGAACTGCTCCTTCACCAGCAGGGTCCCTGCCCCAACAGGAGGTTGGGGGGTCCTGCAGGACACGGGGAGCCTGGCAGAGCCTTGTGCCCAAAAGGCCCATCAATGACATTTCCACACGGGCCGTGTGTGGGACTGAACAGCACTGTTAGGAGAACTGTTGCACCGCAATGGTGCAGAACAGGGACGTGTTGGGTGGGTCCAGGATTCAAGAGGCCAGTTCGCTGCTTTCTAGCCCTGGTTTATGAGTCCAGCTACAGCCGCCCTGGAGCGGCTGCCCACAGGCACAGCTGAAGGGTGCCAATGCTGTGAACGGTTCCTGTCGCCTGCGTTGGTTGGTCACCCAAGAGGTTTGTCTGTTCCAGGAGAACAGACACGCAGCATCTGCATGAATGTCGGGTCTTTGTCAGGCTCCTACTCTGCCAAACTCCAGACTGAAATAGGTTAGTGGGCCTAGAAATTTTGCAGAGTGTAATTGTATGTCTTGCTTCCTATGGAAAGCAGGCTAAAAATAAACCTGTCTGTGATTTGCATAAGTTCTATTCTAATCAGAACACTACGAAAAGAAAAGGTCTTGGCATATGAACGTGTGCCCTTATGCTGGGGAAGCAGTGCCAAGTCCGAAGCAGATTAAATCGCTTGTGTAACACAGAGCAGCTGCAAGGACATTTTTCTTCAGGGATGTGACTGAAATGTGTCATTCTATAGAAGTGCACGCTGCTTAAGCAATAAGATACGGTATGTTATACATACGTCAGTGCCTGAAATGTGATGCTGCGTTAGGACAAACACCAGGGCAGACAGCTTTTGCCAAACACTGCAATGGGTTAACCTGCAAAAGTTCCCTGTGTGGGATCGCTCGTTGGGGCGGGGTGTGGAAACAACACTTACTAAATGTTGGTAAGTTTGAATGTGCAGGTTGGCTGCAGATTATCAAAGGGAGGCATTAATATTCGAACAACTTTGGGACTCGAGTAACATTTTGTCCAGTTGTGTATGGTAATTGTGCTTTCTAGACCACATGTGTGTGTGTGCTGTCTCAGTAAATCATTTTCTCTAGTGTCAATAAACTAACACCTCACATTATAAATTAAAGGGAGTGAATGGAAGATTCTTTTACAAATCAGGAAAAACAAGCCATAGTTATCCCGAGGAAAATGACCTCTATTGTTCAGGTTACTCTACCTTTGTTTTGGAGTGTTCCACTTCTGTGTCTGGTCAATTGAGAGCAGATGAAATTATTTATGTATTATTATAACCTATGACAGCTACAGAGGACTCTGATTCTGTGCCTCCGATGCCTGTAGCTGCCTGCACAGGACGCGTGTTGCAGCGACAGATGCTGCTGGTGCCAGACAGCCTCTCGAGGTGTAGGGAGTTGCACAGTGATTAAAACTCAGCAAGGGATTGAGTGCATAATTAGAATTAATAAAGTGCTGTTATTAAAACAACTCTGTATTTTTTAATTTATTTTTTTTAAACGTGTGCATATTACAGTTTGTAGTTGTTGTTTTGCCCCTTTAGGTTGTTGTAACACAGTCTTTTAACGTGTTGAGCCCGTTTGTGTGTGGCCAGCAGGCTCTCTCACCTGCATGGTGGTTCAGTTACACCGTACTCTGTCCTGCTCAGTGTGATTGTACTCATCTGCTGGCGTGATGTCAAAGCCTGTTGCCTCTTGTGCTTTATGTTCCTCTCACTTTGAGAGGCATAGTTAGATCTTGCAAATCTACATTTTGTCTTGTGAGGTGATCCAAGCGCCCAGGCTGAGCTTTCCAGACACCCCTATAAGCCCGTGTCTTTGTCTGAAACCTGGCAGTGGCAGAGGCTTGCAGGGTGCAGCTCATCTGAAGTCTTGTTCTTTATCATCAGTGCAAACACATCTTATTTGAGATGGAAATCATGGGCCACTTTAGTGGATGGAGCGTTGTGAGGACTGCCACAAAATGAGGACAGGGACAAGCAGAGAGCGGTGGAGGTGAGGAGAAGGAGCAGCTCCAGCCAGAGCTAGATGGAAGGACGCCTGTCCCTGACCTGCAGGAACAGCTTCAGCTGGTGTATCGACCGTTGTGTCTCGGGGGTGACTTTCCACACAGACACTTCACTGACTCTTGCCCCCAGCCATTGTAATCGTATCAAAATACAAAATGTTGTCTGTGAGCTGAGAGCAGAGTCTCTGCTTTTAGGTACTACCCCATGGTAATAAAACCCACATTCTCTGCAGTGAGCTGTAGTTGTATCGGAAAGTTGTAAAATGCTCCCTCTTTCCCACGAATGCAGCAGGATACGCACTGCCTCCCAGGGAGGCGTGGGGAAGGGTCTTGAGAAAAGCAGAGAATTATAATACCCCCTGAAGCAAGTCTTTATATAAATAGGCAAAAGGTTGTTGATCTGTTCAGTGCTTTTTCACTTCTCAAGAAAATACCAAATCAAAGAGAGGAGAGGAAAGTCTCCATATATTATATAAAAGGTCAAACTGTTCTCTTGTGGAAAGTTCTTCTGCATTTTTCTTCCCCACTGTTAAGTTGAAGGTAATGGTTATGTTTGCATTTTGTTTGAAACCCATTCATTATTTTAAATCATCTGAGTTCTACTCGTATCTCCTTCAGTGTCTGATCTTGTATCAGAAACAGCTGTACAGCTCTTTGTGCCTTGCTGTTCTTCTCTTTAATAACGTACATTAAAATACTTGGCGTTATCAGCAGAAACCCTGCGCGTTGGCAATTCTCCTGGCTGCGCTGCCACGGTTAATGGAATCTGGTGTGCGTGCAGTGCATTCCTCTAAGCAGATCTGATATGAGTGTGCTTGAAGCTGGCATCTGAAAGTTTACTGCTTTACTCAAAGGATTTTCATTTTAAAAATCCTTAAGGTTGTAGGCAAAAATTGTATTCAGCTATGCAAGCCTTTTTGCTACCAGTGCATTGCACAAAACCAGCTTCAAATGACATCAGCTGTCATTCCCCAGAAGTCAGGCATAGGCTGAGGATGCCTGTAGATGGAACGAGATACAGCAAAGTAGCATTGGGTGGAAAATAATGAGCTGTGTGGTCCACCAGTAACTGCCAACATTTCTCATCACCTCCGTGTACTAATCTTTTTTGTTTTTTCGTATGTATGTTTTGTTTTGTGTTAACCCCACTAAAGTATCTCCTTTATGTTCCTCAACAGGAACTTGTGCCGGTCTCTGATGGAGTCTTGTAACTGAAGTAGCATTGCTGCAAAATGCTTCTTGGTTTTGAGCCCAGTAGAGCCTTTATCTTTTTATCCTACGTGCGGGTTTCCAAAGGCAGCTGGTCTTAATTTACAGAGTTTTCTGCTGTTCCGAAGCGGTGCACATCGCCGTCCTGCCCCAGGGTGTTCGCCGTGTCCGTGTCCGAGGAGCAGGTCAGAGGGAAGGGGCAGTGAGAGGTCGGTGCTCGCCCTTCCCCAGCCCCGCAGCCCGCCGCCGGTGCCGTCCCTGTGTGCCATGTGTTCCGCTCTGCGAGCCAAAGGCTGCTGCTTTTGGACAGTTTGAAGGAAAGCTGTGAGTGCTCCTGTTGGTGGTCCGGTGGGAGCTGCCCTCCCTGGGCTCCGGGGAGTGGTCCCCCCACCCTGCCCAGAGATCGGAGCTGAGAGGGTCATGAGCTCAGGGTATCTGATAGAAGGTGCTTTTCTCCTCTGTTAAAAAATCTTGATTTGACAGTCCTGGGGCCTTATTCTTCGCTTCCAAGATTCACCCGACTGATGCATCTATTTGCAAACGGAGGCAATTGTTCGTTGGGTAACAAGTGTTATTTTCATACACCAACCAAATGGCACTGAAAAACTCCCATATAAATGCCATCCATGTTCTGTCAATATTTTCTTCTTCCTTCTGCACTAAACAATAGATTTTAAAATTTTTAAAATTTTTTTTCATGGTAGGTGAGGCACTCAGCCATGGATATTCACAATCTAGAGGCTTCTGTTACAGTTGACTTTGCAGTTTCTGTACTGCCAAAAATAAAAACCTGGCAGATTGCAGACAGGCTCCCACTGCTTACATTTCATCCCTTGTCTTTCTCAGCTCCAAGTGTTTTTTCAGAATAAACAATTCATTAATTGCCAATGCCTTTTGTTATTTCTTAAAGATTGATTTGGGATATGCCTTCTAAAGCATATTTTAGTTATCTTCAAAACCTGAAATGCTTTAACGATGAAGTTCATAAGCAAACAAAAGGCCAAGTCATTTTCACATAGGTTTGCCACCAATGGGCTGGTTTATTCTTAGAAAGTTTCTAAGATTTCAAGGAGGTGGTTTAACGCAGTGTGCTGTGATGCCGGAGAATGATGATTGAGAAACTTAGTCTCCTTGGATCAGTCACCACCTTGACTGAAGATGTTAAGGCTTCTTATCCTGTAGAGCCTTGTGTTGACCACCCCTTTGATCCTTTTTAGTACTAAGCAACTTCCTAATTCTGTAGGATTAAAAAGTCAAAACTCAAAATTGTTGGTGTTTTCTGAGTGTAGTTTGTGTCACTAACAAACACAAGAAGATCCCCAAAGTGAAGTGGGATGTACATACAGTAATGAGGTTTGTGGCAACCTTATTTCTTAAATCTGGGTAAACACTTTTTCATTTATTTCAGATGTACTGTAGAACACACTTCCACTATTTCGAATGCCATGGTAAATGATTTATTAATACCATAGGGCTTATCTCTACCATAATTTCCGTAAATAAAAATATATTACCAAGACTTTATTGTACAGCATATAATAAACTAAGGTTAAACAAGTAAATATTTCTAATATGTTTCAGCTTTCAGCTCATAAATGAGTCTGGTTTAGTGGATTATTGTGGCTATGAAGTGCCTTGAGATTTTTTCTGTACAGTAGACCGTTTGTAAATTCTTCTATGAGTTGTTCTGCATCTGTCGTGTTAATGTAATTAGATGAATGTGACATACCCTTTACTTTTTTCTGAATTTGCAGAATGGATTTAATGACACAGCCATAGTTCAGCTGCATGAAAGATGCTTAATTCAATTTTCTTTAAAGAAGATTGACACTAGTAACATTTGGCCACTTAACCTTTATTTCACAGCACAGTGATCAGTGAGTGCTGTGCACCAGGATTTCTCTTCAGTAAAAAGAACGAGATTTGCTATAATAGTTAAAAGTTTATGGATTAGTTGTGTTACTTGGAGGAGTTAAATTCCTTTCTCTGCTGCTTGAGCAAGTCCTGCTGCTCGTCAGCGAGGTCTGCTCCCGTCCCGCTTCACTCTCTGCTGATGCTCTGGGACTTCCCATCCATACCCGTTGGTCTTGCGTAGTTACTCTGTGCCTTGAACTATTTGGTAGGAATTTGTAAAATCAGTCTCGAGGGAGAAGGTGAGAACTCTGTCAGTATGGCCAGAACAGATTAAAATATATTTTTGCTCTTTTTTTGTGCCCTTGAATAATCATGGGGGTTGTTATTTTGTCTTTGTAACATATATCATTTGCCTTTCACATCCGAAAAAAAGCTTCTGATGTGTTTGGCTCTTCTCCCACATTTATTCTGGGAAATCAAGTCTCATTCTTTACCTTGTCTGTTCTGTTCATTGTTAGGGGAAAATCTCTGTCTTGTGACAGATTGCTGTTTTCAGACAAATGTCACTACCTGCCAGTGATACACCAAGTCAAGGTGCCCTTATGGTATCTGAGCCAGAGACCTACTCGCTGTGGCCCTTTGGAGAATCTCTGCTCGATTAGTCAATGGGTGGCCTTTTCTGATGTCAGATCTGGCAATCAAGAGCTGTGATTAATTTAGACTTTGGGAGCAGAGCAGTGTGGACCTACACCCAGTTGAGTCTCATTAAAAGGCAAAGGAGCAGAAGCTACATGTCACGTTCCTGAGATGATTATCTGCTTTTGGTCTTCTGAACATCCTTGCATTGACTTAATTCCAAAGCAGTGGGCAGTCGCCGGATGGCATGTAGGTGCTCATTGAGCCCGGTTTGGTCTCCTACTTGTCTCGTAGTAACACTTCACGTGAGGGTGAGCTTGGTTCTCTTTCAAGATGCAGCAGTTACCTAGTGAATGAGCAGAAGTTACTTTGAGTGGAGATCAGTCCATGACAGAACCAGGACCTCTGTTGCCGTTGGGTTGCTGGCCCGGATGTGGTTGTCATCTTGACTTGCTTACTGGTCTGAATTTTCCTGGGGAGCTCTGCTCTGTAATGGGCAGAGTCCACACGCAGGTTCCTGAATCTGTTAGCTGCAAGAGGGATGGGGAGGTGCTGTGGGAAGCGTGTCCTCAGAGCCCTCAGTGGCTGTAGTACCGGGGAAGCTGCCAAGCAGTGCCATCTATCTCAGCCTTCCTCCTTTGTGATCCCAGGGCCGCTGGCCCCTCTTTTTCCATGAGGAAAAGCTGAGCATTACACAGTAATCCATCAATGTTTCTACTCCACAGGCTGAGGAAAACTGCACCTGCTGACTGGGTCAGGCACTCTCTAAATATTGCTGTCTCTTTCTAATTTAATTGGAATAATTTGAACCTCCTACATGCTTCTTGTACAGGAAAGTCAGTGCTGTGGATTTGCAGGTGGGCAATGTCACAGGGAAAGGACCAAAGAATGTGGCACTGCTGGAGTATCTCCACCTTTCCATATTCTGTGGATACGGTGATTCTCTTGTGTGGTTTTAGAAAGAATTTATTGTGCCCAGTGTAGGCATGTGTTTGGATCTGTTAAATTGTGTTAAATTATCCTGTGTGAGTAGCTGCTGAGGAATATCATAAAGTTAATGTGTGGAACACTAATTATAACTTTGGTTTCCTGATGCAACGTGTCTGGTTTGTGTAGCTGAACGTTTCTTTGAGTGGCTTTTGCTTAGTCACGTCAGAGATTGCTTAATCTTGCTTTTTGTATTGATAGCCTAGTTTTAATTAAACAGTAACTGGTTTTCACTTCACTAACCCTGACAATTCCTCTTTTAGTTAGCCACTCTCAAGCAAAGCCATTTAGCTGTTTTCTTAGTCCTTAACGCATGTTTCACGTGGAATTTTCATATTCCTGGTTGCCTTTTGCAACCGCTGGTTATGTAACACATCGCACAGCCGAGGGTGCCTGTGGACGGTGTGGAATTCTGTGCATATTTATGGAATGCTGAATTTACATCATGGAATGCTGTTTACATTTCTCCTCTGCTCTGTTCCCATTGAGAAAATAAAACCGGTGTGGCGCTGTGTACTCTGCCCTGCTCTCACCCGGCGGGGCTGTGCCCACCGGCCGGGGCGGGTGCGCGGGAGGGAGGCCGGCGCTGACAGAAATCGGGGCTTCCAAATGCCCAGGCAGAGCNCGGTCCCTCCCGCCTGCCCTGCCGTGCCCTGCCCTGGGCAGAGGCCTCTGCTGCTGCGGCCGCCCTGTCAGCCCTGTGCCCGAGTTGGGTTTTAATTCACCGTTTAATGGAGCTCACCAGGACTGCAGACAGGCTTTTTAACAATTTCCTCCAAGAACGAGGGGATGCAATTCCCTTCTCATGTCTCTTCCCTTAAAATACGTTTTCGTGCTAAAGGCTACAGGGAAGTGTCAGCCCTAGTAATGAATTTTGTAGTTTAATAGGAAAGCCACATGCTTTTAATAAACTACTTTGAAAGATTGCTTTTCCTATTAACAATAAAGTATTTTTCAAAAAGTTTGGAGGAAAACCACCATGCACTCATCCGTTCGCCAGTGACTGCAGGAGGTGTTGACATGGGAAGTTCCACCTGTAGCTCCTCGTGGTGAATACCATGTGCCATACCTCTGGAAAGTTGTTACCCTTGTCTACACAGAGTGTGCATCCAGACGAAATGGAGAGTGTCCATGTGGTCCCGGAGTGGTTTGTGGGGAGTGTCGCAGATACTCCATGTACAAGCGGCGTTTGCCAGACGTACTCATGATGTTATTTTGCTGTGGCTTATTATTGGGCAGCAGCATAAAACCTTCACAGATTGAATTCTTAGAATTTGGGTAATTAAACTTTGAGCTTTGCTGTTTTACCAACGCTGATTATTTCGAAATGGACTTCTTTCTGTTGTGTTCTTGCAGCGCCATGGCGATACTCGCCTGCTTGCAGTTGCGATACCTCTACTTCAGCGTTTCTGTGACAGATTGGATGTATAAATGACTGTCTCTGGCCTACTGAGGTACAGCCGCAAAGGCAACTGTACCCTTGCGGTTTGTGTTGTGGTGAGAAATGAAAGCCCCTACCCCTCTGTTTCACAGTGTCAGTGTCACCCGTACTTGCTTCTGTCCTTCTGTATTCTGCTGCAACGGTACTGGAGCCGTTTTTTCTTCTGCACTCAGTTTTCCTTGCTGAACTGTAGTGCACGTATCCTCACTCAAACAGCTCCTTTGTGGTTAATTTAAATTAAAACTGAAATCAAGAGGCTTGTGCCTGTTCATCTTGCAGAACGCGAATGGTATAAAGTACATTATTCCTCTTGACTGGTCCCTGTGTTGCGCGTGTCGTCCTTCAGAGACAGCTCAGCAGCACAACAAACACCAACCCGACATTTATTAGGTCATTTCGGAGAGTCTGGTACGTGACGTTCTCCTAAAAGCCTCGTGAAACGATGTAAAGGAGCATGTTCAGCTCCTGAAGGGGAAATATCTGGCTTTTGCATAAGAGCAAGCTCTGGAGGTTGCCTAAAGCATCCTCACCATTACTTTGTTTTCCTGCTTTCTAATGCAACCATTCTCTATGTGAATTTCTGTCATTTTCTCTCTGCCTGCTATTTTGTTTGACTTTCTTCTCTTTTCCGCAGGCAGTGCTTTCCATCTTCAGTTTAGTTGTCTTGGTCTCAGAGTATAGACCAATCTTTAAGCTTTGAATGTGAAGATTAACCCCTCGGTGTTGGCCTGTCCTTAGTAGCAGCTTTGCTTTTACTTCTTTTTGGTCTGAGTTGGTATTTATTGGAAAGGGTTGATGAGCTTTTAAATTTTAAAACATGAGGAGGGTAAGATCAGTGAATAAATAAAGTCTCTGACATTCTACATCCAGTGAGGATTTTCACGTCTTGCCAAGTTTTTCCGACGTGCAGCTCTCTGAATGTAGCGAACAACCAGATTCATCTGCCCGAGTGAAGTATATGGGTATTGATCTGCCTAAGAGAAATATGCTGGTATTGTTAAAGTGCAGTGCTATAGATCTGCCTCTGACAGGGAGATGGATGGACCATTTTAGCGGTAAAACATTTTTTAATGTTGAGAAACCATCTTGTCTACGAACAATAAAGCGATTTCTAGTAACAAATGGAAAATATTTCTCGTACTGGAGATTACAGCATTTGTTTTCATTTTCCATGACATGTTTTGCTTATTATGCTGCAGGAGGCAAATCCAAAGTTTTCTAAAGAACAGCTCGTGATGGCCAAGCAGGGAGTTGAGCTGGGGGCTCGCTGCCATAACAACGGAGAGCGTCAGGCCCTGGGGAGCCGCGGAGCTGCTGCGAGGTTGTGTCTGGGAAGGAGTCAGGGGGTGGGGATGCTGCTCACACCCACCACGTGAGTGGGAATCGCTGCATTGCTGGTAGAGCTCCTGGAAAGCTGTGAGGACTGCGCTGTGGTACTGCTGTCTCAGTGCTGTGGAATGCTTTTTGTGTTCCTGGGCATAATGTGAAAATAAAGGAGGATGAGAAATGGGCTTCGTGTGGAGCTCGGGGTTGGCATGAGGCATGGGGGGTGCTGCCCACATTCCTGGGCACGTGTGTGGTGGGATTGCTCTTTGTTTGCCTGGGGACGTAGGGTGGTGTTTGGCTCTTGCTTAATTTGTGGACAGCACAGACCTCTGTGGAGAGAGGGCTGGAATCTTAAATAATCTTAAATACTTTGCAGCATGCTGTCATTCCGCTTGCAGGGGAGGGGATGCAAATTGGAATTGCGTTTGCTGTTAGCGAGGGGTAGTGGCTGAGGTGGTGTCTGAGAGGCGAGTACAAGGTGTGAGTCTGCCCTCAGCTTGGCAGACAGGGAAGGGAAGGTACAAACTTGCCCAAACCTAAACCTGCAGCCAGCTTTGCAGCGGTGACACGGGGTTGGTGGTGGAAGGGCTTCTGGGGTTCTGTTGGTTTGTTTTGTTGTTTTATTTCCGAATTTGACATTTTATGTAAGTACAGTAATCTTGGTTTAAGGTATGGGTGAGGTTTGTATTTAGACTGGTGTGGGTCTGTGCCCCATTTCCTTCTTGAGCCTCTTGAGGGGGTCTCTTCAGCAGCTGGTCCCAGCAGCTTCGAAGGCTCCTGTCAGAGGCACTCCTACGGCAGGTTCATACCTTTCGTAACCTGTTGCTGACGCAATTTAAAAGGAGCAGTTCTCCATCCCAGCTTTTGTTCCCACTGCTGTGAGACGCCAGCATGTGCCAGCTACTGCCATCTCCTGAATGGGGTTTGAAGACAAAGACTGAATCTTTTCCCTAAAGCCCTGAGTGTTCTGCTGTAGTACGTAACTTAAATTTATCAAGGTCACTGAACCCTATTTAATGTGCTTTCTGGGAAGATGACAGGGTACAAAAGATTGGTTTGTACCCTTCTGTCAGAAGGATGAAGCAGTAATAGAAGAGCTCGGTTATTTGTCTGCTGAAGGGGCCCTGGGTATCTACTGATATGACAGATTCACTAATGACACCTGACAGAAGTATTGCAAAGGGATAATTGTAAAAAACCCCAACCTCTTCCGTCATGCAGTGTTTTTAAAAAGAAAATATTTTCTTTCTATAATATCATAGAATGCAGATTCCCACGTGACAAAATATTGAATTCAGGTGCCTAGCCAGTAGGTGTAAATTGAATAGGAAGTATTATCACTGTATTTTGAAGCACTTTCCTGTCTTTAGAGACTTTTAATTTTGGTGATAGATTTTGTGTTTCAATGCTTTTTATTGATTTCCAAATAATTCCAAAATATTGTCACTGTCTTGCTTGGGAGATCAGAGGTTGGATGGTTGTTTCTCAGCTATGCATAACGTCACTGCCAATTTACAGCAGCAGAGTCAGGCTGGGGTGACGTAGAAGGGCTTCTCCGTCCGGGTCATTGCATTTAAACCCGCCCAAATCTTTCTGCTGCTTTCTTTTTTTGAAACGTTTCTTACAGTGAAATGCCATTCCTGTTGAAATGCTGAATTTTTACAGGTTACTCTTGTTTGTTGTTTTTTAAGGAAAAGTCATCAACAAAGACTTACGCCACTACTTGAGCCTTCAGTTCCAGAAGGGCTCGATAGACCATAAACTCCAGCAAGTGATCAGAGACAATCTCTACTTGAGAACCATCCCTTGTAAGTATGTAAAGATCAGCCTCATTTGAATCTGTGCCTGCTACCCTGTACACCATTCGAGAGCTTGAAATGCCTTCTCTCCTAATCTGGTTTATAGTTTTGCCTTGCAGCAGGAAAATGGCTTTGCTGGAGCAGTTTCATACTTGCAGCTGCAGTGAGCAGGTACAGCCTGTGTGGAGTGAAACCAGCAAAAACCTCGGCATTCAAAGCTCAGAGTGCTTCAGTAACGTCTGTGTTTTGCTCGTCGGAAGTTTGTCGGCTGTTACTGTTGTTAGAATAATCACGGCCGCCATGGGCAATAAATCCTCCTCAGCGTGATGCGCAGCCCAGACATGGCCTCGTTTTTGTCAGCCTGTTGCTTTGTGCGCAGAGGGGCCCGAGCCCTCGAGAGGGTCCAGCGCGTTAGGCTGGGAGGGGCTGCAGGAGGCATCATGTGCGGAAAGGTTCACAAGGGCAGGAGGTGTGAGGGAGCTGCTCCTCTCTCAGCCTGAGAAGACAAGGAGGTGGTGACAACAGCAAGAGCGAATCTGTGGCCCAGGAAGAGGAGGATGGGACAGTGCATGGCCAAACTTTAATGTCACAGAGAGAGTTAATTAGTGAGAGAGTCTGGCTGGACCTGTCTCATCAGTTATGCCAGCCCTTCTGCTCTGAGCATCTGCTGGCATTGCCCGCCCACCCAGCACAGGTGCTGACCTGCCTCCAGCCAGCAACCCAGGGCTTGGTGACTGCTCCCGCCAGCAGTCGTTCCTACGTCATTTATTGACCTACTTTTTATACCTTATTGTTCACTTCCTCACCAGCATTCTAACTCCTATCTGGCTGGAGTCACATCAGCACTGTGTAAGGATTTGAAAATATATTTTTTTTTTTACTGAATTGTACAGCAGGCGGCATTTGGTAAACAGGCAGCGCTTGCGTCTCTTACAAGAGTGTTTTCTCTGTCCTTTCAGGCACTACAAGGGCTCCCAGAGATGGGGAGGTCCCTGGGGTAGACTATAATTTCATTCCTGTTGAGCAATTCAAAGCACTGGAAGAAAGTGGAGCCTTGCTAGAAAGTGGAACATATGATGGTATGTTGATGATGTTTAATGGGATGGAAGTAAGGCCCCGGTACTCACGTCCGGTATCTTGGTCTAAGTGTAGCTCCCTGTAGGCGGAAGGTGCCGCTTTCCTGCCCGTCAACGGTCATCGCACCCGTGGAGCTGCAACAGGAAGGCTGGTTATGAACAACCTGTGGGAAGCTGTGGTCTCATTCTAAAGCTCTCTGCTAAATCACAGGTTGTCCTCTCAGCCGCTTGGAATGCCAGCTGACCACTTTCCCTATTGTGTTTCTGAGGGAGCATCCTGAAAATGCTTGTCTGTGCTCGGTACAATTTCGTTTTAACAGAATTCAGTCAGTTTTGTTTAAACCGTTGAGAACAGAGCCATGTTTTTCTCTGAAGCACGCATCAAAAGGACAGAAGGCAAGGGAAATCCTGATACAGCAGGGAAAAAAAAAAGTATTTTGCAATGAAAAATAGAACAGCACTAGACCAGATTGTCCAACTCTGTAGCAAAGTTATTTTGCCAAATGCGATGGGGAAAAGCATTGTAATGAACAGAACAAACCGTCAGCAGCTGGTTATCCAGGGCTGCAAACAGAACAAACTGCAAACATCTCTGTTGCTTCTTGTATCTTAAGTTTATAAAACCTGAAATACAACAAACACAACTCTGTAGTTGTATTTGAAATCAGCTAAATTACAGCAAAATTTTCAGAATTGCTGAGCACATGCAGCTTTCAGAGATGCTCAACAGAATTTACCAGATTATAAACCTGCCTGATTTTTGCATATGTTTAACACATATTTAATTCAAGTAAGTTTAAGCATGCATCTAGAGTCCTTGTTTGATAGGTGGTGGTTTTACTGGAACTTGAATGAATTTGATTCATTTTCCCCCTTTAAAAAAAAGAAAAGAAAATGTCTGAAGTATAAAATTCTGTGAATCGCTCTATATCCCCTTGTTTTACATGTTTCATACTGCCTGTTAACATCGTCCTGTCTGTGGAAATCTCCTAAGCAAATTTAGACTAAACTGTAGCACTTTTTTTTTTCCTATCTGCCTGTCATCGCTTTGAGCCTCGCCCTCACTGGTATTTTTCAGAAGAGTTTCTTATTTCTTTTTTCACATGGTCAAAACCGTATCCAGCCACCCAAAGTTACCCCAGCAGAAATTCTGGGAAACTCTCTTTTCTGTGTGCTCAATTCCCTAATAAAAATCATATGAGCAGTCAGGAGAGAGGTCAATTGCTGAAATTCTTCTGCAGAAAACAACAGATGATTCTTGGTCTTTGTGTTTTAGATTAAAATGCTGGAGTAAAAATCTGTTCATTTTTCTCAAGTACAAATCATTTTTAGATGAAGCTCTTTTAGCAGCTTTGTTTAGCAAGTGTATTGTCAGTAGAAAGTTGTAGGACTGTAGTTTTAGAATCAAATTACTTGTAACTTTTTATGTAAATAGATATTTCATGTTTCTGCACAAATTAATTTCATTTTTTGAGTTTAGTATGTCTCTGTTGCTGTATATTACTCTTGTTAATCAGTATATAGAGTAAGAGCAATTAATTTTCACTGTTCCAGTTCGCTCAAACTGCTCTCCAAGTTTCTTTATGGAGCATTAGTGAATTCCAGGCAAAGTAAAAAATCTGTCTTTTTTCTTTGAAAATTTGTAGCAGGATAGAAATTTTGAATTAAACCTGTTGTTTTCTGATGTCCAGTAGCATCGCTGGCAAAAAGACGGTGTAGGAATAACTAGGTTTTAACTTGGGTTTTTAAAGCACCAGTGTCTTCTTGAAGAAGTTAAGTTCAGGTCGTTCCCCAGGAGCACGTTACACAGGCAGTAAAACGTTCGCTGCCGCTGCCAGTACTTGGAGCGAGTAGCAGTGCTCCTGTGACCTCCATTTCTCTCTCATTGCCAGGTAATTTTTATGGGACTCCGAAGCCTCCAGCAGAGCCCAGCCCCTTTCAGCCTGATCCAGTGGATCAAGTTCTTTTTGACAATGGTTTTGATACCGAGTCGCAGAGGAAAAGAACCACGTCCGTCAGCAAAATGCAGAGGATGGACAGTTCTCTCCCTGAAGAGGAGGAAGAGGAGGAGAAGGAAGCAGTTAATGGCAGCGGAGGGATAGGTTGGTTGACAGGGGGAGAAACTCCCTGAAGTATTACATGAATGGCCAAGAAGCGTACAAGTAACGCTCGTGCTTGCTTCAACTGCTTCCTTACCTTTGGTAAAGTTTGAAGGCGGTTTTCTATTCAGACTGGTGTTTTAACTGGAGTTTGAAATTATCTTTTAAAAAGAAACAGCTGTTCTCCCAGCCAGATGTGCAATTGCATCATACAGTGCACTGCTCAGTAGAGAACATGCAGTGCTGGCTATCGGCCAGTTACATGAGGAGGAAGGAAAAATTTATCCACTCTTGAAGTAACGGAATCCTTTGCAGAGTATAATTCACACCCTGCAAATGTTACTGTTTAATTTTGAGGAGACTGCTGAATTTCTGTGCAGGAGATTGTAGTGAAGCAATTGGTTTAAGGGACAACACCAGCATTCACTGTAAAATTTTCGTATTTTGGCTAAAGGAACTATCACACAACCTGAAACTGCCTGAAGGGGAGTTTGTGGAGAGAAATTAAGCGGAGTGTGCTGAGACTGGACGAGCGTCCAGCCGGACGTTCCAAAGATGGGCAGGATGCCCTCTCTGTCGCTGTCATGGTTACTCCTCTCGAGGGGGAAGAACTGACGGCAGAGAGAAGCTGTCACATTGCATTTGCAGATGATCCTCTGTGTCAGTGTTTAAGACAGGCTTATATTGACCAGACCCGACCTCACCGAGCCAGCTTTGGGGCTGGCAGTGCCAGCGCGCAGAGCGTCCGCTGGCCAGGCGCGTGGCTGGGTGAAGGTCACCGACATCGTCCTGTGACGTGACGGAGGATACCAAGCGTAATCCGGGGACTGAAGGGTGGAGACTTGCATTTAAAGTTTTCTGCAGGGATTTTTGGGAGCTTTTTCTCATTGCGGCTTGCGGGAGGGTGGCGTTTGCTTTAGGGACAGTTTGGGTCTTCTCTGTTTTATTCTGGTGCTTTGAGAAATATTAGTGGGATTTGGTGGGATTTTTTGATGGCATTACAGACACTGCTCTCTATGTAGGAACGCTAGCGAAGTGTAGTCAACTTGGATTTCTGCCAGCGTTGATTTTTCAGCGTAGGCTCAGGCACATAATACAAGGTTAATTCTGTTTGGCAGGGGAAGAGCAGAGTTCAGTGTTTTCATGTCAGCTTTTCAAAAAAAAAAGTGGAAAAATGCACATCACACACAGGGACGTGTTTGACATCCGCTCGTCGCCAGATTAAGAGGGTGGTTCTTTGTGAGAAACAAGATAAACATATGACAAATAGTAACACTTTCCCTGAACAACTGCAGAAAACAAAGAAAAACATTCAGATTCTCCTGACTGGATGAAACCTGTTCCCAGCTACAACCAGACGAGCAGCTCCATGGACTTCAGAAATTACTTGTCAAGGGATGAAACCCTGGAACCACTGCCCAGGAACTGGGAGATGGCCTACACCGACACTGGCATGATCTATTTCATCGAGTGAGTAGACCGACAGCGCGGAGGGGCTGCTGTGCTCCCTGGAGAAGTGCTGATGAGTTGCAGTGTAGGAAGCTGCCTGCTGCTCTTGCAGCTCTCTGCTGCTCTTACTGCTTCTATTTCTCTATGTAATGTAATGTATTCCTGCTGTTTCGTTCCGCATCGATAGTGGTCTGTGCTGGGTGGCTATTGCTGGGTGTGGCGTTTCATCATATAAACTTTCACTGTGTCAAATTCCTCTGAAATCCACGAACTTTTTTATTCTTTCTTCGCCTCTTGTGTCTCTCGGCTGGGAACGTGTGCTTAAAAACACAGATGGCACCAATGACAGCCCAGGATAGGAAAGCAGCTCGTATGTGCACGGGTGAAACAGCCTCATTTATTAATTCCTGGAGGAAATAAAAACCTTACTGAGAGTTAAAGAAGGACAAGAAGAGACTAAAAGTTTTTTTTCCTTGCAGGTAGAAACAGCTGATATTCCCACATGAGCTCATGGGGGGCAGGGCAGGTTGTGTGTGCCTCTGACATTTCACATCCGTCCTGGAGAGTGTCCAGTGCACTCGTACCTCTGAGCATCATTGTTCCCTTTTTTAGCATTTTGTGATGTGACTGAGGCACAAATAAAAGTTACGTTATCTAAAGGCTACAGTTTGCTTGTGGGAGTAAATATTTAAGGTAAAGCGAAGTTGCTTCAGTCTGAGCAAGTTCTCTTCTGATGGGATATGTTCTGCTTTCACAGTCATAACACCAAGACGACCACATGGCTTGATCCACGACTCTGTAAGAAAGCCAAGGCTCCTGAAGATTGTGAAGATGGAGGTGAGATTGTCAGGATTCATTTGTCACCTGTGACTGACACATGTCTGAGTTCATCACGGCTGGATACAATCCCTTCCTGCTGTGGCAGAAGCTTCTTCCTGATACACGTGGTTCTGGGGCAGGCAGCTTGGTGCTGAGGGGCCCTGGTTTGGGGGCAATAGGGGTTTACATGAGATGGGGAAAATCCCTGGAGTAGTAGGATCTCACTGAATTATGGGTTTATCCACATTCCTGAGGTGAGAATGAGCTATTTTGTTCGAGTAACTGTGATTTCTAGGGAGAAAGCTGCGTATATTAGTGATGATCTCACTGGAAATTGGTGTGTGGGTGGAATATGGCAGGAGGAAAATGTCCATAAGTGTTAGAATATGCGAGTAATGAAGAAGGTACAGCGTAGTACCTGTTGCTAATGATGCCTATTCCATGTGACATGATAAAATATTTTCATGTGTAAGTAGGGGGAACAATCTGACTCCCAACTCTTCATACTGTTGCTTCAAGATGTAGAGGTCAGGTTCATGACTGGCCTACAGACAATTCCTGCAACCATTTCCTGCACAGTCATGCGACTTAGTCATCTGGGAAAGAGCACTGAATATCTCTGTCTTGGGCAAATGCCTGACGTGTCACAAAAGCCAAGGCAGACTCGGAATAGCCTGTCGTCTTCCTAAACCGCACGGCCTGCCCACCGCGTCTTCGTAACGAAACCAGCTGGAGCAATGGATGCACACTGCTGCTTATTAAACATGTGTGCAGCTCACCACAGGACAAAAAGAGCACTTGAAACAGAGAGATGCAGGATACCCAGATGAACAGCGTTTGAATGGATAGACCCACTGGGTCTTTTGTCAAACCCTGTGGAGATGCTGGTATTAATAATTGGTAACATGCTGTCATATGCTTGGAAAATTCCTGTTACCGCCAAACTTAGGGCAGCCTCCAATGAGATTGCATAGCAATTTTATCCTTCAGATGTCTGGCTACCTGACTGTATCCACTAGAACAGTAAAGCTGGAATAATTGGACCTCTGTGTTAACTACTTATCACCTTCAGTTGGTAACAATCTGCTGCTGGGCACCATCTTACCAGGTTCTCAATATGCTATAAAAAGGAGCTGAATTTGATGCAGCCTAAAGACATGCCAGCGAGTTTTGGGGTGTCTCCCTATATTGTAAACATTGGAGAAATAGCCAGTCATGGTGAGGGCTCTTCTTTTGCTCAGTGCGTATGGCTGCTGTAGTTCTGACTGAAGGTTTCTTGGCTTGACCGAAAACAGAAACATTGTCAGAATACAGCAAGATATCCAGATGTTACTGACAGAATAAATAAAGGTGGCGTTACTTCCGCCAGGTGATCTGGCAGAGGAATGGAGATGCATGGTTTGACAGGCTTGGGGTGTGATGCTCACTTTTATAGCTCTCTTTTGTGAGGTGTCTGGGGACAGAAGCGAGGCAACCATGCTCATATTGAATGGATTCAAAAGCTCACAACTAGCAAATCAAATGAATACTTTAGATTGATTTTAAATAAGGATATTTTATTCCCCTTTATAGCTTCTGCCTCTCTACATAGGTTAGTTTGTGTCTTGTCTTCAAGTTTATTGTATGTATAAAGTGGTGTAGTTTTGTTGAATACAAGTCTACTCATCTAGTGAAATAAAGAATGAGAGTTATAGGGCTTCAGATCACTGGAGCAGGCTGATGTGCTTTCATCACAAGGGCCTGTCTCAAACCAGTGCAGGAGAGAAAGAAGGACCTGTATTTTCCTCATATTTTTCACGCACCTCTAATCTATCCTCTTGTCCCTTCATAAAAATTCTGATATTTGCAGATAATTTTTTTGCTGTAATGGAGAATTTTGTCCTTTCTGATTGCAGAACTGCCTTATGGATGGGAGAAAATAGAAGACCCTCAATATGGAACATATTATGTTGAGTAAGTACTAATAATTAATTTGACATAGTTACAAATTGAGCAGAAAATAATGAAGCGCGCGATGTGCAGTATCTGTAGGTTGCAATGCAAAGTAAGTGTTAAATATCTCCAGTAGCATCAGTTCTAGGGGCAGTGAACACACGGTGCACGCTTCTGAAGCGTTGGTGTGTGGGAAGGTGAATGGTGTGGCCTTGCTGGAGTGTACTTCTTTTGGGAAGGGGAAGCAAGTAGCAACCAACGTAATTTATTGACAGGAATGAGCTGATGTCATTTTTCTTAGCTTTAGCAGAAATGAGGTCACTTGATTTAAGAATGGCACCTGGTAACTGTAAAAGAGCAAAAATAACTTGCATCTCATTGCCGTCTCCAGAGAGCCAAGTAAATAATTACTAAACTGCTGCAAGAGCTCTTCTGAATCTCCTTCAGGTCAGAGTAAATGAGATCTCTCTTTAACCATGGAGAAGAAAATTAGTAAGAGTTGAAAGTGTTGGCTTCAAAGAACAAGCTAACATTTTCTGGCTGCAAAGCCAACACAGGTATTTTAATTCTGCTCAAACTTAATGGTTTTTTTCCACTCTGCTCTACCACTCTAGCATCTGCTGGTATAAAGGTGAGGTCTGAGTTTGTAGATATTATAGGTAGATGGAAGCAGCGCTTTGGGTCAAGAGAAAAAAATCAGGTTTTCTCAGTTCTAAACTATTAGAACCTTTTGAAAATTTGCAGAATGGAATGAAGGTGTGCTCTGCCTCATAACTACAGGAAGTACAATTGTATTGCCTTTAAAGTAAATCAAGTTGCTGAAAGAATTAGTGTTGATTATGATTGTTTATGGTTCGTTTCTCCAGAGCATTAATTTGAGATAATAAAAAGTAGTATTTGCAGCTGTATCTTTTGTGGTTGTCTGTCCTGTGAAAGAGGCAGAATGCTTTCTGCTGAAATCCTGATCTACCTTTTGTGTGTCGACAGCCATATTAACCAGAAAACTCAGTTTGAAAACCCAGTATTGGAAGCCAAAAGAAAAAAACAGCTGGGACAGACTGATGCTGGCCCTTCAAAATCAGGTATCACTGAATATTGTATTCTTTGTCACTGATGGCTTTATCTGCAAGTACACGTCATAAGTAGCACCTTGAAAAACAAGCAAAGAAAAAACTTGCCAAAAATAACCTTGATTTCCTGCCTTCGTGTCTCTCTATTCCATAACTCAAAAGGCCCAGAGAAGTCTGTCTTCACTAGAGATCCATCCCAGCTTACAGGGGCGCTTATACGGACATCGCTGAAAAAAAGTACAATGGGATTTGGCTTTACAATCATTGGAGGGGACAGACCTGATGAGTTTCTCCAGGTGAAGAATGTGTTAAAAGATGGACCTGCTGCACAAGATGGGAGAATTGCACCAGGTCAAGTATTGTTTCTCTAAACTTCCATTTCCTGTGATGCTTTTAGAGAACACAGCTTCTGAGGCACAGGAGGTTGGATGACTCCATCCACTGACTAAATAGGAGCACCTCACTAAGTGAAATCATTGTCAGATTTGTGAAAGCTCTGTGGGAGCAGTGGCTGACAGGGAGAAGCAGCAATGTTCTAGATACAAATCCACCGTGAGGACACGTCTGAAGATTTCAGCAGTTCTGCTTTAGCTGGGACTTTTGGCTTCGTGATTGTTTACAGAATGTGTTTTTGTTCCCTCTCTATACATAACGTAAAAGCAGTGTTTTGTCTTATTGCTGCCAAAAACCGTAACACCAAATATTAAAACCGCAAAAAACCTGCAGCAGGGAAGAGCAAGCAAATCCGTATGGGATGAGAGTACCTGCAGTCCTGAAGAACTGATCACTTTTTCATTGTTATTATATATTTAATTAAGTTACCTATAAGCTTAATGTAACACGTGGTTTACATACTGGAAAAGGCAAAATGGTTCTTTACATGTCCCATAAACTCTCTTCAGGGGAGAAGAGTAAGAAGAATACATGCTCTTTACGGTTTAGTGCTATTTACTTATGAAATGAAACAATTTCCTGTTTCTTTGCTGGCCTGTTTGAAGTTGGCTTTCCTCCTCCGTAAAAGCGAAGTCGATGCCGCAGCAGTGTGCTGTGGTGCGCACGTTTGAACGGAAGGATGCGTATCTGCTCCTGTTGTAGCTCTTGTGATAAGAGAGTTACTGTTTTACTGATGCTCAGGCATTTAGGTGATAAGGCAGTTTGCCTGCTGGGAATTCTGTGTGGCACGTACAGAGTTTCGTGATGAAAATGATGAAACAAGGTTTCGGGATCCGAGGGCTGTTCCGCTTCATTCTGAAAATCCACGTTCCGCCGTGTATGGCAGCAGCGTAAGCATGCGCGGTGTGTGGGCGCAATCTGAGCTTAAGTTCAGCCAGTCCCAAAATAAACATGGGACCTCTCCCCCCTAAAATCCGATTTATTCTGGATTGAGTTTAGGATGCTGTGCAATATGAATTAAAGTGGAAGACATCTGCTTGTGGTGACGTGCGCGCATGTGTGTGCGCGCGCACACACCGCTTCATCTCCTGTGGCTGCACAGTATCATTGTCTAAATCTGCTGCAGATTAAACTTTATATATTTAGCACACTGTGTTCTGAGATGAAATGGAATAAATGCAAAGAGGAAATCCCGTGTGCTTTTTGGCAACAGGCAGCCAAGAGGTAACAGCCCAGACGGCGATCGTGGCTGGTTCTGAAGGCTGCTGAGTGATTTCCCCTAGCTGGGCTTGTTCTCAGCCTCAGAGCAGCACTGGGCAGGTTGGGGTGGTTTCATTTCTGGTTTTGACACCATTGAACTCTTTTTTGCAACAGGTGATGTCATTGTAGACATAAATGGAAGCTGTGTCCTTGGCCATACCCATGCAGATGTTGTCCAGATGTTTCAGCTAGTTCCTGTCAATCAGTATGTGAACATGACGTTGTGTCGTGGTTATCCTCTTCCTGACGACAGTGAAGACCCTGTGGTAGACATCGTGACAGCTACACCTATTATCAACGGACCGCCTGTGACCAAAGGAGACGTTTGTGTGGCCAGCCAAGATTTAATAGCAGGAACAGTTGTGTTGGACCAGAATGGAAAAATGGGCCCGATGTTGATCAATGGACGTCTGAACGGCCCTTCCATGGATACAACTGAGCAGAGGATCTCTCTTGCGTCTTCGGGAGGCTCTCAGCCAGAGCTGGTCACCATTCCTCTAATCAAAGGTCCCAAAGGCTTTGGGTTTGCCATTGCAGACAGTCCTACAGGACAGAAGGTGAAAATGATTTTGGACAGCCAGTGGTGCCAAGGCCTTCAGAAAGGGGATGTAATCAAGGAGATTTGCCATCAGAATGTGCAGAGCTTGACGCATCTGCAGGTGGTGGAGGTACTGAAGCAGTTTCCAGTAGGAGCAGAGGTGCCGCTGCTTATCTTAAGAGGAGGTACATACGTAAATTTACAGTTGTCACCTATGGTTACATGCTTTTAAAAAGTCCCGTTTTCAGTGTGGTACCTACATCGCATCCAGTCTTGACAGTTCAGTAGCAGCTTATAACGTCTCTGAGCCATTATGTTCTGAGTTTAATTTATACCCCTGAGTATTTGGGGTGAGAACCTGTTGCTAGGGTTCGGGTTTTTTTTTCAAAAATGCTGTTATGATATGTTTCTGCACTGTCTCTTCCAAGTATCTGGGGAGCTCTAAAGCAAAACTGAGGTCTCTGGCATAGCATAAAGCATATGATGGGCAGAGTTTTCTGAGGCTCTCCAAATGTGTTCCAGTAACTGTGCCTGTAATGTAAAGGTGATCACAGGAGGCAGGAGAAAACATCAGCAGTGAAGTGGAGCTGATGACTGGAAATACCAGAGTATTCTCATTTTTGCATCTGCATATATTTATACCTCTTCATTGACTGTCAGTCACAGACCAGAATGTGTCTTCTCCCCAAAAGCTGGCTGGTAGATAGTGTGTGTTTGCCAGAGGGAGCTGAATGAAGTAGGAAGCAACACGTGGCTGCTTAGTGTCCCTTTCAGCTTTTGTTGTAGCCCTGAGAGTGTCACTTCAAACAGTCATCAACATTTGAAAAAATCTCCAGGTCTTTCTCTGTATAAATGGCACAGTTCCTTAACCAGCTAAGGAAATAATTACATCTCTTTGACTGCAAGTGAAATTCCTCTAGGCAAATCCCCAAAGACTCTGTGTCCAATGAACTGATGTGTGATTTGGTTGACCAGTGTCTAGCAAAACCAGAAATAGATGTTTTTCATTGTTGTACAGCTAACAATTCTAATTTGAGACTTCTCTGCAGTGATGTTTTTGGTCAAATGAGCAATAACTTTGCCATTTAAAAGATGAATGAAATGAGTTACTGTTTTGAACCCTGGAGGGGGCGATTGTATTGCTTTAACACTGTTTAAACTTTAGTGGCCTGGCACTGAAATTACTTTCTGTGTTGTATTTTCTTCAGGTCCACCCTCTCCGACTAAAACCACCAAAGGGGTGAGTATTAGTGATGTATTCAAATGAGTTTCTGATGGAGAATATTCAGGGGGTTTTGGCTGCAAAACAGACTTGTAAATAGGGTCTACTTAACACAAAAGATTCCTTTTGGTTTTTTTGAGTTACTTAATGGAGGTGATGAATCTCTTTCTTCTTGCTACCAAAGAATCAAGAATGCAGCCAAGATCTTGTGTGACAACAGCTGTGGTGTTGTTGATTTGCCGTGATTTTAAATATGACATCACCCCTTCAGTTCTATCATTATTGCCTTTTTTGCACTATTTTGAAAATTACTTCTGTGCACACACTCTGACCTGCTTTTGTAATCTCATCTCCTCTGGATTTTAGTCCCTCTGGACTTTTGTCTGGCTGTTTGAGTGCTGAAGTCTTGTCCCAGCAGTGGGATGACGCGAGTGCACGGGCTCAGCGCACTCAAGACAGCGCACTCAGGGAGATCTGTGGGCTCTGTTCCTCGCGAGCGTGCAGCTGTGTGCGCTAAATAAATCTGCATAAAGCTCTGCAGTCTGAGGACGTGAGCCGTGTCAGCACGGCTCTCCGTCAGCGTGTGCTGCGCTAAAAATACCTCGGACTCGGGGACCAGTGCTCCGACACATGTGTAGTGGCAGCTTCCCACAGAACACTCGATGTTCAGTGGCATTAAGCAGTGTGGCAAAAGAATTCAGTTAAAAAGGGCAAGTTCTTGTGTTTGTAAACAGACAAGAAGTGTCAAACTGCTACATGGCTCGAGGGGGTTTTCTTCTGCTGTTCAAAAAAGGGCATTTCTAAGCCTGTTCCACGTGTGCTGTTGTTTAACACGCGCAGACACATGCAGGCTACCCTGTTCCAGTTTTGCAGGCTGGGTTTCAGCCCAGAATAAGTATTTAGAGTTACTTCAGTGCATAATCGATTAGGAATTAGGGTGGGAGACCACAGGGTGCTCAGTGTCCTTTCTTCACGGAATATTAATAGGAGTGTTGCGACAGTCAGATCATAAAAACAAAAATATTAATGGAAATACTGAGCTACTAATGCCTCAGACTGCCCAGGTGTGTTCCTCCTGTGCATCGATTGTAACACCGCTGTGATACCTGTGGTAAACCACCCGATGCTGCATGCACAAGTGCACAAGTTCCGTTACGCTTGTGATTTCATATGGATTTTGTGGGGTGGGGTCTGTTTCAGAAGGACAAGCAGGACAGTTCTGGGAGTCTGGAAGCTGTTGGTGATGCCATCCCACAGCCGATGCCATTTCCACCCACGGCTGTACGACCAGGCTCTCCAAAACTAGACCCTTCGGAGGTCTACCTGAAGTCTAAGAGTATATATGAGGACAAACGTGAGTATATCAACTTCAGCTCGGAAATACTAAATGATGAAGGAATTTTTTCTTTATCATATGCGTGGTAATCAAAGACAGCTCCTTACATGTTTTGAAATGTTGCTTTGTCTTAGCTCCAAACACAAGAGATCTGGACGTTTTCCTACGAAAACAAGAGTCAGGCTTTGGTTTCCGAGTGCTCGGAGGGGATGGACCAGATCAGCCCGTAAGTGCAAGGTTTTTCTCTGAGAAGTGCTAAGACTTGTACTGTACGTCGGGGACCATTCCCTCAGCTGTCAGGTCAAGAGGAAAAGCTTTTGGAAGAGATGCTTACGGATTGTTTTCTGATTACAGTTAAGAAATACAGGTTTTTCCATTCACAGCTGTGATCCAGTGCTAGCCTTTTTTTTTCCCCTAACATGCATTTAAAGAAAAGGCGGAGGAAAACCAAAGGATTTTACTTCTGGTGCACTTTATAGCATTTGTGGTGTTTTGTTTCCATAACAGCCAGAGCTGTTGGTAAGTGTCAAGCTGACGTCATGAGCGCAGATGATCTGCCCACCGTTGCTTAACCTCCAGCAAGTACTGGCCATAATTCTTAATCTTTCATTTAACCTGGATGTGATTCTAGCACATGAAATAGTGTGTGGTGTTCTGTGCTATATTTAGTAGCACTTTATGAGGTGGGGTAGACAAAATTGATAAGGGCCCTGCAGCTGTTTGAGTTTGTTATCTGATCACCAAAAGCTGTGCACTAAAAAAACCTTCAAGCCTGGAACTGTCTGAGCAGCTTTTCAGAAGTGAATTTGAGGGTTTTTTTTAAATCTTTTACTTATTCCCCAATCACTGTGGCCTAGTCTTGGTAAAAAAAAAATTAAAAAAATGTAGAATGAGTGACAGGCTTTCATTTCAGTAGTGTCTGGGAAATGTTATGTATGTAGTAAGTACACAGTGTGTGCTTATGTCAGAAGTTGGGCTTTTTAACAAACTCACAAATATACTCAAGGGATAGCGATACTTCCAGAATTCATAGAAATAAGGATTAAAAATCCCCCAAAACTGAATGCTTTGAGCCCCTAAATTGTGTCCCCTGAGTCAGCTCATGCAGAGTGCCCTCGCTGGCCGCGCTTTTGCTGGAACTGGACGGTCAGATAATCTTTAAAAGTATCTTCCCCAAAGTCCTCGTGTGTCTGGATTCACCTGGATTCCAACCATGACATGTTCTGAGGAGGTCCGTGTTCTGTGGTTAAAGCCGCTGACTCTGCTGTGCTGACAGATTTACATTGGAGCCATAATCCCGTTGGGAGCAGCGGAGAAGGATGGCAGGCTGCGGGCGGCCGATGAACTGATGTGCATCGACGGCGTGCCTGTCAAAGGGAAGTCTCACAAACAAGTTCTGGACTTGATGACAAGCGCAGCACGCAACGGCCAGGTGCTGCTCACCGTCCGGAGAAAGATCTTCTTTGGTGGTACGTGTCTATCTGTCCGGAGAGGGTGCTGCAGGACAGCTCTGGAGCTAGGGCAGCACTTACATTTCTGTCATCAAACGGACTAAAGCTGCTCTGAAATTTAGCAGTTATTGCACTAGAGCTGAGCAGCCTGAGAACCAGGAGGATTTTCTCTGATGAATCAGAGAAAAGCAGAGTTTAGTAAGCTGATGCTTTGGTTCTTGCTGGTTTGCGCTGCTCGCACAAGTAAGGCTCTGAAAATTATGATGGCAGTGGTGTTTTCTTCAAACCTTTTTGTAGGTATTAGAACAGCTACTAATGCTGAGCAAGTCGAATAATAACACAGTCTCTTTTCTGCACAACATGCTGTATTCTCAAGTCTTTTGGCATCTGTCTGTAGCAAGATGAAGTGCATTCAAACCAGACATGATTCAAGGCAGCATCTTGTGACTCTGGGCCGTTGAATGCTTTGTCCTGCATCCGATCTCTATTTGATCCAAATTGTATTGCTAATAAACTCACCCCTTACTTTCCTCATGCTGGCACTGATCACTGACACTGAGGTGTGAAGTTTTCCTGTAGTTGCTTGGTAAAGCGGCAGGATTGTTTTTTCCTTATTTGTTTTTCGTCTATTACCTGCAAGGGGAAAAGCAACTGGAGGAGGAGGAGTCGCAGCCTGTCCTAGCACAGAACAGTTCTCCCCGACTGAATCGGGTGGAGTTTGCAAACCAGCAGCCCCCAGAGGTCTATGATGTCCGTCTGCAGCGGAAGGAGAACGAAGGGTTTGGCTTCGTCATCCTCACTTCAAAGAACAAACCTCCTCCTGGGGGTAAGTGCCGTGTTCTGGTGAGGTGGTTGCTGCCCATCTTCCTGGGTGGTGCTGGTGCCAAAGCTGCCGACGGCTGCCCTCAATGTGCCATGTCACCTCCGTGGCACGCTGCGCAGGTGCGGCCGCCTCGCGCCATTCCACAGCGCAGACGGCTGAAGCTTGGTCTTTCTTGCTTCGTGTTTGTGCTTTTTTTCACCCAACTGTGGCACAGCTGGGGAGCAGGGGAAGGTGCATCGCGCACGAGCAGAGCGTGCGCAGGAGCAGAGCGTGCGCAGGAGCGTGCACTTTCACAGGGTGCTCCTCAGGATGTGGAGTTGCCAGGCTGGGGTGCTGATGTAGATTCTCACTCTGCATTAATTCATAGGCATTTCAATGGCAGTGTGGTTTCAACCTTGGCTTTGTATTGCCTGATCAGGTCAAATTTCTTATTTTGTGGATCTGAGAAAGTAGAGACTGCCGTACTGGGAGGAAAGCGATGAAGTTGTTGCTGTCAGAGATGGGGTGTTTGTCAAGAAAGATCATCAAAATGAAGAAGTAGCTTGCTCTGGTACTACAGCTCAGATATATCGACATGGCCCCAGGCATAGTTGTAAAGATAAACAGCAAAATAACCAGGGTTAAAAGCAAAGATAAAAAAGTATAGTGTGAGCAGTGACTGGGAGAAGCTGCTTGAAGGGCACCCTGGAGTCCAGCTCAGTTAATGGAAAGATCTGTGACCCCTGCCCAGGAGCAGGCCTGCTCAGGGTCATCGAGCGCATTTGTGTTGCTCGTGCTGGTGGCTGCTGTTCACCCAGCGCTGTCAGGAGAGGCTGCTGCGTGGGCTTTGCTTGAGGAGGTGAGTGGGGTCATCTTTCTGAGACTCATTTTCTTTGGCCAGTGGGTTTGGATTGTCTGTGTCAGCCCTTGAAACACAAGCCAGCTCAGCGTGTTCACTCACTAACGAACTCACTGTCCTGACATTAAGATGACATTAACTCCTGAAATCCTTACTTGGTTCCTTTAGTTCTTTCGTGTAAATCACCCTTCTGAAACCTCCTCAGCTGGTTCCTGACAGACATAATGATGGCTTGAGAGTCTCTCTCTTTTATTGCGCCTCAGACGCTTTCTTCTGTTTTTCCACTTCATTTTACTGCACAATAAAAGCAGCAGGAGCACAGCAAAAAAACTATTTCTAAATAATGTTGTGCTGAATTCATATGATACATATTTGGAGCATGATGCAGCCTTGGCTCAGTCAGTACCTTTTCAGGAACACCAAAGCCAGCACCAGCCGGGCGAGCTGTCACCATCCGATGCACGGTGCTGCGCAGGCCGTAGGTCCCGCGTCAGCGCAGCCGAGGGTCGGCGGTGTGTTATCTGGTCAGTCAGATATTAAGAAAAAACATTATGAGCAGAATTACTTTGTAATATATTGGTATTCTGTTATAATATGTCTGTACTACAGACAACATCTTGTCTGAGGATCTGCTGCAAATCCCTGTTTATTTTATATGAGAACTGAAAGTAGAAGACAACTGAAGCCAGTTCCAGGGCTGGAAGCATAAGCCCTGTGGTCGGGGCTGTTTCTGACACGCAAGAAAAAAGAGACAGTGCTGCATCCACAGTTTACTGTGAAGCTCCTGCGTTCTTCTAAAGCCAGGGTATTTTAAAACAAGTAATCAGCAATTGAGTCTGCAACCCTGCAGTGCTCTACTCTTCACAGTTGGCTCTTAGGTTTATATAATACTTAAAAAAACAGTCTATTAAGGGAAGTGTAATTAAAATTTAAACTCATGGTAAATGCTAGAAGGCATCAATGTCTGTTCCTTCTCAGTAACTTGTGTGTGTGCTAGCTCATTAAAACAATCCTTGATGGCTTTTTAATCTTGGGTGGCTGATGACACTGTGAAAGTGTTTCAGATTTATGTCACGGTTTTGAAAAGCCAGCTGATAATCCTGACAGGCGCGTAATGTTCCCCACCTCTCCGACTCCTCAAAGAAAAGCATGTTTGGGAGAGCAGCCTCTACAGAAAACATGTATCCATCAAACCCACTTCAGGATCTGGAGATGCAAACAGGCTTTTACGTGAAGTACCAGGAAGAGCGTTTATGAAACATGTGGAGGTCAGCCTGGAGAGGTGTTTGGAGATGAGCTACAAAGGAGCGGTGCAGCGGTTCCTGCGCAGAGGAGCCCTGAGGAGGGATTTGGGAAGGACCAGAGCCAATTTTCTGTGCTTTCAGGCATCCAGATGAGTTAAAGGCTGCTGTGGACGCCTGGGAAAGCACGCTGACTGATGTGCGTTGATGTAACACGAATCTGCTCTGGCGGGGCCACGTCAGTGCGCAGGCAGCTCGGCGAGCTGCTCTCTTGCCCCGGGTTTTGTGAAGCTCCTCCCGTGGCAGCGGCATCTCACTGGCTGCCGAGTGCCATCTGCAGTGCTGACGTGCGGCTCAGCAAACCGTGAAACGAGGTCTCTCCCCCAGCACCAGCCCAGCTCTTGGCAGGGAGGCGTGGGGGCCGTGGGGCCGTGGCAGCGCTGTCTTGTGGCTGAGAGGGGCACCGGGCTGGGGAGGAGCAGCCCTCCCTCCCTGGGCCTTGTTCATCCTGCTCCTCCCGGCATCAGTGCCCACCTCGGGGAAAGTAACTAAAAGTTTCGCTTAAAATTCCTTCTTTTCCCTGCCCTGTCTTCTCTGGCCCCTCTGCTTTGGCCTCTAGAGAAGTCTGTACAGAGCCAAGGTGTCGCTGTGGAATGAGTGGGGAGGCCAAGCCGGGAGAGCTGGCTGGAGGCAAGATGGTGGTTACAGGTGCAGGTTCGTCTCGGAAAGCAGGAGTAGGGAAGGGGTCTGTGCAGAGCTGATCTCGCACACCTCGCTATGCTGCCTGGGTGTGCTGAGGGCCCCTGCCCAGGTGCTCACCACTCTGCTGAGTCGGGCTCTGGCAGGAGAAGGTTGGTTTCCTTTTGAAGTGTATTTAAGGATTCATTTTTGGTTGCAAGAATAAAGAGTTAAACTCGTGCATCCAGATTTCTAATGGCTGTGTTAAGCTGGTTGTCCATAACTGTCTGTGAGTTCACGCAGTGCTCCAGGGCCTGTGTTTGAAGTGGAAAACAATACCCTGTGAGTGGCAGAACAGCTTCAGAGGCTCCTGGGACGCAGGGGCTTACTCATCCCTTTGCAGATGTGACCCATTTCCTTCCCATGTTTTCCTTTAGGCACAACACCTTGTATGTGACAGGGCCTTGCTCTCAGAGGCTGGTGTTTTTCCGTTCGCTCTACTGAGTGAAGTGTTCCACGTTTGCAGGTTTGCCTGGTGCTGACAGTGCCGCCCCATAGAGCAGGAGGGGTCTCTGGGTGGACTCTGGCAATTTTGGGCCTGGGTGATGCTCTTCTGACACAAATGTTAATCGTGCTGCTGTGCCTGTGCTTGATTTCCTAGTGATCCCTCACAAGATCGGGCGAGTTATAGATGGGAGCCCAGCCGACCAGTGCGGGAAGCTGAAAGTGGGAGACCGCATCTCGGCGGTGAACGGTCAGTCCATCGTCGAGCTCTCCCACGACAGCATCGTGCAGCTGATCAAGGACGCGGGCAACGTGGTCACTCTGACCGTCGTGGCCGAGGAAGGTAAGGAGGGTACATGTTCCCAGCAAGTGGATGGGTCCCACCAGACTCCCAGAGTCTAATGTTTGTCACTTCTGAAGTTGATTCACTTAAAGTGGAGTGTTTTAAGATGTATGGAAATTAAAGAAAAGGGAATGAAGCTCATCCATTTGCTCTGGAAGAGCTGAAGGCAGGTGGGGTGGGGAGAGACAGCTGCCAAGGTGGTTGTACTGAAAAATAAGATACAAGTATTAACAAGACGATGCAGGGTAAGAGAAGTTTTCATGATTTCTCCCATGGGATGGCTGGTCCCGTGGAAACACGTCCTGTCCAGACTTTGTATTCTTCAACCAAAGAGAAAAGGCCTCTCCTGGGGAGCTACAGCAGACAGGGGGTGACACTTGGAGGGAAAATCTTCTCGCCCCCGAGCAGTGCCCATCTCTTACTGCCGTGGTCACTGCCAGCAGCTTTGTCGCAGGTGGGGCAGGCGCTCTTGGGGTGCTCTGGAGCTGAGGTGTTCTGAGGCTGCAAGGACACCTCTTTCCAGTTCCTCCCCATTTAGGCACTTGGAGTTGTTCCTGCCGTGATAAAATGCACAAATTGCCTAATGCTGCATCCGTGGGACACAGCAGAAACATCCTGTCCTTGTGTCTGCCAAAGCCACCCTTGGAGAAATGGTCCCATCTCGCCATGAGAACCTCGCTGGGGGTTTCCTGCGGAGCCTTCGGGCTGTTGGCATGTCCTGCACAGGCAGCTGCCGCGTCACCCTGGCAGCACCGTGAGCGTTTGTGACGGCAGAGCCCCAGCTTCACAGACTGTGCTTCTAGTGAAAGCGCCCCTGTAACACGGCACTCAATATGGTTTTGTTTCTACACAAGCAGTTCGCTATAAATATGTAAAATCCAATCATTTGGAGAGAAAAAGCTGTTTTCCGACCCTGCTTACCGCTGCATTTTTCTGGATTGCTGCTTGTGGATTTAATTAAACTCGCTATCATTATTTTGCCAGAAAGTCAGCTTTCTTCACCTTTTAAATAATAAATACCTAAAGCTGGAGTGTGAATAAAGCCAACAGATGATTCTCTAATTTCACATTCATTGCAAATATTTAACATGCTATCTCAGCCTGTAATACAGAATTTCAAAGACTTAATTTTCCTTTTGCTTGAAGCAGAGAGACTTCTATAAATCGTTATTTTTCTATTAAAATTTTCATTTTTATCAAATCTATTTCATTCCAATTTGAAGGGACACACCTCAAAGCAGCTACCCAGGGCAGTGTTTATAATGCAGCCAAAGTGAGCTGGTTGCATTAGATATGTTTCTTTGGGGCTCTTAATTGGCTTTGTTTTCAAAATAAGCTTTCTGAATATAACATTTTTGTCCCTTATTTATGCGTGACCTTCACTTGGACTCTGTGTAGGAACTTTTCCCACTTCCTCGGTTACAGCTTTGGAGCCAAATTGTAGAGGTAGAACAAGAACCAGAGGAGAATCAATAAAGAGAGGAAAAAGGAGCAAAATCAGTAGCGAGTGATAAAACTAGACTGAAGAGAGCAGTCAGAAAAAATCCGTGGCTTAGAGGGACAGGAGTTGGTGTGTTTCAGGTGTAACGAACTTTGTGACAGTGAAGGAGAGAGAAGCAGGACCTGCCCTCACCATAATGGGAATATATCACCACTTTAAAATTCCCCTTGATGTAGCTGGAGAAGCGCAGTTTATCTCAGAGTGTAACCCTCTGTACAGCTCTCCTCTGAGACTGGCGACGAAACCCCTGCCTTGCGCCCCACCCCATCCCTCTCCTCCCAGCTTTCACACACGTGTGATCCTCGCTTTTCATATGGATAAACGGATTCCACCTCGTGCACCAGAAGACATTCGTTAGCATTTTTCTCAAAAGCAGGAGCCTGTCAGCTTTTGTCATGTATTAGCTGGAAACACGAGCGAGCAGGCTGAAAGAGGACTGGGGGATTTGCACAAACAGATGGCATTTTTCTTGCCTGTGCTTCTAAATTAAAACTCTGAGTATAAACCAGGAGTAAAAGCTGACATTTCGTCTCTAGAGAGAAACCTCTTCAAGGCACATCACAGCAGTTGTACCAGGCAGTCCTGGGAAGGACCCGGGAGGTCTCACACACCTGAGGAATTCTGTTATGTTTTAGGCACCCTTAAGATGCTTCAGCACCTTGTGTTTTACTGGGGTTTACTTGTTCTTCACTGAGAAACACAGTGAAGTGGTGCACCTGATAGCAGACTGAAACATCTCTAGTTTGGGTGCTTGGGATATTTTGTTTTAACCCCTATAGGGAAAAGGAGTTTATTAATTGATGGTTCAGCACAGAAGTTCATCTTGGGCCACTACTTATCGTTTCAGGTTCTAGCTAAGGGGCAGGATTTTGCATAGACTACCATTCATTACTTTTAAGTGACAGAGACATTTTGTATCCTGAAATGTGTGCTTTTCATAAATGCACTGGATTTATTGTACAACACGCAGTCACTGTATTTTCTGTGGAATAATCTTAAGTTATTGTAAAAGATTTTATTAAAATGTCATTATGCTTTAATTTTTGCTTAGCCTTTGGGAGAAGGTAAAACACTTTTCCTCGTTGCTAACCTGTCAGTGAACTAGTCCCTCCAGTGTGGTTGCAGGACCAGTTAATAACCTTCATAACCCTCTGTTGTGCTTTGAATGAGGTGACAGTTTCCCTCCATCGTAGGGTCCTCACCTCTGCATTCTCATTGCCCCTTCGGATCCTCGTTCGGTTACCTTTCGAAAGGGCTACGTTCTCAAATGGACATTATTCTTCATCTCTTAGAAAATTTTAGTATATTGAATATCCAGACCAACTTCATGGATCTGAATATCCCTTCTGGTCTTTATCAACTTTCAGATAGTCTAAACCCCTTCTGCTTCAGTGAAAAATGTGGTGGTTTTCTGAGGAAAAGCAGCGTAGGTAAGAGTGAAATTCCTAGGAGTTTATTCTGTGGAACCAGTGAACTGCAGTTGGGTTCCTGGCTTACGGTGTTAGGCCTCAGAAAATCCTCTGCACCGTGTGACTGCAGAGGGCTCAGCTCAGACCCAGATGGTCGCTGAGGTGTGGTGGTGGGTGTGCCTGGCTTGATATTTGGGAAGTTCTCTCTGAGCGTTGGTTTTGTTTGGCTTTGTTAGAGCACCGTGGTCCTCCGTCGGGAACAAACTCCGCCAGGCAGAGCCCTGCTCCGCAGCACCGGCCGCTGGGGTCAGCACCAATCAACCCTCCTGGCGCCGACAGGTACAGAGCTGTGGGGTTTGGAAGAGGAACTGGGAGCAGCCGGAAGAGCTTGACCAGGGGATTGTTAACGCAGAGGTAACATCTGTGTCCTTTCGCCTCTGTGCAGGGCAGCTACGGAAGGTGAAGCTGGAAAAGAGGTTTCAAATAATTACCGGCTTTCCTGGCCCGAGCACAAGCACTTGACACAGTCCGACGCTGGCATTGCTTCCGCGGTTGGCAGCCGTCACTCCCAGGTACAGGTGACCAGCCAGGGGTGCAGACACGCGCAGAACTCTCCTTCCTTGAGAGACACAAGATACTCGTTCATCGAGACACTGCAGCGGCTCTGCCATGGGTGGAGTATTCAAAAGCAGAACAATAGAACATTTCCCTGTCAGACACGGTTAGAAAAGTTGTGTTTCACAGACTATTTTTACTAACGTTTTCAGTTTTATTATCTTCTTAGTATTGCTGAATACTCATGGTAATTACAAAAGAAACAAAATGCTTGCAATGGGGCTACTGCAGACCCTTTGGCAAAGTTGCTTAAAGAAATTTCATGGATATCTTGAACTAGAAGGAAAAATGTTCTGTATGTTTAGGCTCAGCATGAAAGCGTTACACGAACTAGTTGTGTATGAATTCAGTTTAAATTTTAGATTGCACATTTCTCAAAATATCAAAACGTGTGAAGCATTTTTCCAGAAAGAACAAATGTTTTGATCTGCCTACAGTTCCTCATCTCTTTTTTTCCTCTCTTCCTGCACAGAATCCTGGCTGCTTCCCAGTAGAACTGGAGAGGGGCCCTCGAGGGTTTGGGTTCAGCCTTCGCGGAGGGAAGGAGTACAACATGGGCTTATTCATACTGCGGCTTGCTGAGGACGGGCCCGCGGTCAAAGACGGGAGAGTACATGTGAGTGTCTCCTCTAATCCATTTGTCCATCTAGTTGCCCTTTTGACAGATTAATTCTCTCACAGGCAACAAACTCTGTCCTCTTACGAGTGCGTGGTGCTGGCAGAGTGGCATGGGGAGCGCTGCCCCTTCCCCGCGCTGGGAGCAGCAGCGACTTGGGCGCTTTAGGAGCCCAGACAAGACATTTTGCGGTGGGTCAGAAAACTGAGAGGAGAATCGCCGCCCAATGCTGGTGAATTTGTAAGGACTGTTTGCGTGGGCACTGTGCAGCTGCTGCTGCTGCTGCTGCTCTGCGCGGCGTAGAAGCCTGACTTCTTTTTCAAATATTACGATGTTAATTCTTTTGTTTACATAAGGAATGCAGTTTCAGATGTTGCAGTAAAAGCAAAATACAGGGTACAGTAGCAAACAACGGTACGTGAGAATCTGTGACTGCTGCCCAGAGCTGAATTTTCAGAGGCTGGAGCATGAAGCTGAGCCGGGTGCCCACGAGGTGCCATCTCACCTGTGGTCCTGGTGCTTCAGCACACGTGGCCACGGGCATGAGGCTCTGCCTCTGTTCGTGCTGGAGTTTGCAGAGTAGGGCTGACCCAGATACTTGCTGGAGCTCCTCTGAGGTTTAATTGCACGTGAAATTCTAAGTATTGTTAATTTCTCTTATCCTGTTCTTTACAGTAATTAGCTTTTTTTCCCTCATGCTTGAGAGACTACTCGAGTGCAGTGTTCAGTGCTAATATTTTCTCTGATATTGCTCCTTCACGTGGTGTTACACTGAGCTCCAGGGCTTTGCTTTCCGGGCAAGAACAACCATACGGTTCCCAGCTGACAGCCTGTGCCAAGGCTGGGGCTGGGGGAGCCTGGACAGCAAGATACGGCTGCAGGTGCCCCAGCTCCCACACATCGACCTCCACCTCGTGGTCCTCAGCAGCCCTGCATAAAGCCCCCAAGCACCGAGCGGTGCCAGGGACGGGGTCGCTGCAACGACGGGGGCTCGTGTCCTGTGGGGAATGTGAGCACCAGGCAGCTGGTGGGGAGTAGGGCCCCCAGCGCTGCATCCCAGCAGCTCAGAGCAGAGAGGGACTGCACTCGCCAGGCCGGGGGTTATTCACAGATTTTGTGTCATTCAGTTTCTCCTCCCTCGGCTGGAAAACGGTGTCGTTTTCTGACTGCACTTTAAAACAAGGAGGAGGAATTTCTCACCCTGTTAATGGGAGGCACGTCAGTGGTGTGGAGTGTCCTGTCTGATGAGTATCCAGCCAGTGACAGGGACAGTATCCTTTGGCAGGGACAGTTGATCTGACAAAGCCGAGACGGTCTCTCCCAGCTGCTAATTTTATGCACTAGTGACATCCATTGGCTGGCCCGTGCATTGCGAAGCTGGTTTCGTGCCCGTTTCAGGGATGCTCTTCTGACCCCTTCCCAAGCAGCCCGTGTGGTCTGAGCTGCAGTTACCTGCCCAGTACCTCTGGGAGTTGCTAATTGGCCTCAGAGACCTTAGTGCTGATGTTGTGGTGAACTCTCCTACCTGGAATAAAAAATCCTTTCCTCACATAAAACCTGCTGTGCCATGGCCGCGTGGGGCTCTGGAGGGGACGCACAGGGCAGTGGCTGCGTTACCCACCTGGCCAGCCTGACTTCAGCTGGAGGTCTGACATGGTTCATCCACAAGCTCCCTCCTTACGATGATCCAGAACGGAAATAATCCAAGCGCATGGCTGCATCTGTCTCATCACTTGGAAATAAATGGGGGATATCTTTAATCTGACATTTTTTATTGAGCTGGCCGAGAGAAGACCTGTGTGAAGAGCTCTGGACCCCTGCATTGTGTCATGGTGATCAGCAGCCGTGGAACGGCATTGCTGTTGCTGAGTGGATTTTAGCGTGAGAGGGAAAAGAGGAGCATCTGCCTCCAGTTTTTTCTTTCTAAATTGGGAAATGATTTACGGTGTCAGAGATTCACAGACTAACCTGGTTGCTCTTTTCTCGTCAGGTTGGTGACCAGATTGTGGAAATTAATGGAGAACCCACCCAAGGAATCACTCACACACGAGCCATCGAGCTGATTCAGGCCGGAGGGAACAAAGTTCTGCTGCTGCTGAGACCAGGGACTGGCTTGATACCAGATCACAGTAAGTTGTCTCCAGGGCTGTCCCATTTTGAGGGTCCCAGGCAGAGGAGCACAGTCTGATCAGGAGTCTCTGGTGCTTGTTCACCAAAATAGTTAAAGTTTCCCTTTTTGACAGCTCTGCAGGTGTTCATTTTTATTTAAAAACATAAAGAATATTTTTGGTAAAACTAACCCATGACAAGTACCCAGGAATATTACACAGGCTGAAATGATGGCGTGTTTGTAATTGCAGTAAGTGTCTCAGCTCTGTCCAGACTGATCAAGTTTTCCTGTACAAGTATGATAATTAACACTGATTGCCTTTTAATTTAAATGAAAATCCTATCTGGTACAGTATTCAGTTCAAAATAGCTGTATTGCTAAGAATACGCTTTAGCCTTCTCAGTTACGAACACTTTGTTTTTCAAAGCCAGAGCTTCAGAAAGCAGGGGGAGAGGAGGCTCTGCTCTCAGAGAGGATTCTGCTTGGTTAGAGGTGTGGTTCCTCACCGGCAGCAGGAAAGCACAACTTTGGAGGGGAAAAAAAGAGGAAGGAAGGACAGGAGAGCAAACACTTGCAGGAGCTCCGTGTTGAGACACAGAGCACAGAACTGATGATTTTGAGTCTGACTTCAAAAATGCTCTGAAACTAAAAATCAGAAAGACTTGTGACTGTGGCCATGTTTTAAAGCACAGAACACGTTCTCTCAGCATGTGTTTTAGCCTTTTAACCCTTGATGCTGACACCAGGGTGCTGATGGTAACTTCTCAAATTGTAGGGTCTCTTTTTCCAAGGAAGAGCTTTTCAATAATAGTGACCAAACTCGAGCTTTAGAAGATTCTAAACCACGCAGTTTGAATGAGAAAAGTGTTGGCTGTGTTCGGATATTGGTAGTCAGGGGATAGAATCTGCTCAGAACTTTCTCTGTTCCATTCCTCCGGAGAGCTGGAAGATGACCCTTAACATCTTCCTGTACCTACCTGCCCAGCACAGTAAAACCAGGAGTTATCACTGGGCAGGGAAGCAGCCCATCTGCAAGCGACGGGGTCTCTTCTGCCCCATCCTGCGGCATTCCTGGCTGGCCGGGCTCCCCTCCCTCGAGATTACTTTGTCCTTAGAGGGGAAAGTTAAAGACAGTCATCCTTGTGTTCTGACCAGCTTCTCTGGAGTCCTCTTCAAGATCAGCATTTCCAGGCTAGATGAGAGCGAGGCAGGCTGAGGATAGCTCCAGCTCTCCTCTCGCTGGTGCTGCTGAGCCAGCTGTGGCTGCCACGGGGCTGAGCGGTGCCTGCCCTGCGCTGGGCTGGGCAGCCCTTCACTGGAGTCGCCTCACCCTCCTTCACCAAAATCTCCCGAGTCTCAGATAGAAACTCAGACTCATAAAAGAGTCCGAAGGAACCTCTGGAGACCACCTGGTCCTACCCTTTGTCCAAAGTGGGGCCTGAGATGAGGTTGAACTTAGATTAGATCAGCAGTGGTGGAGAGGGGACGGGTGTTGTTGCCTCATGTCTTGCTGTTGTTAATCATACATTTCTGATTGAAATCTTGCTTGCTGTTCTCTGTGATTTTTGGTATGTAGTTCTGGGCTTTTTCTCTTCCTCCTTCAGGTTTGGCTCCTCCCAGTCTGTGTCCCTACGTGAAACCTGAGCAACATTAAGGGCTTTCCGTGCTTTTCTTGGTTTTTCCTTAAAGACTTGGTAAATCTGCATGTCTTGTGTTTCATCTCTTCCTGTTATTTAAGTGCAAAGCTGTGAATAACCCCAACTTTTCACTGTTCTCAGTTTTCTTTTAGCGTAACAGTTTCGGTTCATTTGGTTTTTTTACATAAAGCGATATAGGTCAGGGACTTTCTGTTTTGCGGTCATGCTGTGTAGGCTCTAAAGTTCTGCTGATACGAGACCGTGCCAGGCCCACAGAGATCACACCAGAATTCTAAGCACAAGTTTTTTCCAAAATCACATTCTTACAATTGTTGTAGGTTGTGGAATGGTGCAATAAAGAAAATGACTAAAATAAGACTTTGAGAGTAGGCCACTACGTCAGTCTTTTTTTTTAAACTGAAGATTTCCTATAACGCCCTGGAAGCTCAGTAGTGTGCATGTTTCTAAAATATTTAGTGGTTTTATTTTTTTTTTGTAGGCATTCAGTCAAATCTCTCTCTGTTCACTTCCAGGTGATTGGGATAGTTATAATCCATCTTCATCAAATGTAATATATGAAGAACAGTCACCGTTACCTTCATCTTCACATTCTGCTTCCCCATCTGAAGTGTGTTATTTACCAGTACCAGGAGAAGCTTTAACAAGAATTCAGCTGTCTGAGAAACTGGAACAAGCAAAGAACACTGTGCCTGAAAAGATAAGCACTTTAACTGACAACCAGTTTGAGATGAAGCCTCAGTCTTCTCCCCAGAGAGCGAAGAACAGATGGGAATGTCCCTCCAGCCCTGGGTTTGAAATCACAAAAGGTAGTTTGGAATTAGGAACCAGAAGGGACAGATCTGCAAGTCCAGAAAGGTTACCGGCTGCTGAGGGACAGCCTCACAGAGGGTTCCACAGCCCCAGAAGAGGGGGTCCTGAAAAAACCTACGGCAACCTGTCACATGCGCCTGACAGTTCCAGCAAGAGTGAGAGTAAATCCACAGAAACAGGGATGAACAGCAGCAACAAAAAAGAGTGTTCCGGTGGAAATCAAGGAAGCTCTGCCAGTCCCCAGAAGCATCTCAGTAAGCAGGGAAAAGCAGAAGCGGTAGGTTCAGAAAGGTTACAGGAACATCAAGATCAAACAGCTGGTGGTGATAAGGTGGCTGTTGAGCAACCGAAAGGTGGAAATGCTAGAATGGGAGTCACCTGGAAAGAGACGAAGCAGAAAACTTCTGGAAGGATGGAAGGGTGGTCTCCAGAGCGACAACGTTCCGCGTTTGATGGGAATGATCTTCCGTTTGGTGACTCCCGGAGAAACACATCCGAAGACGAGAAAATAAAGAAGCCGCACTCTGGAGAGCCAGGTTCCAGCAGATTCAAAACCTCCAGTCTTTCCAATATTCCGCTGCTTTCCGTGGAGAAGCAAAGAAGGCTGGAAACACAGGAGACTGTTCTGCTGAGTGGACAACTCGGAGAGAGACGCGCGGAGCTGCCCGTTGAAACCAAAGATGATGGAATTTCCAAATCTGAGAACAGTTCTCTGGTCAAGAAAACACCGATAACTCCTGGGCCCTGGAGGGTACCAAGCACGTGTAAAGTCACCCAAGCAGCAGGTGTGGCTGAAAAACGGGTCTGACTGACGCTTTTTTTTAGAACACGTTTTAATCAGATTTCTAATAATGGTCATTTAAGAGCGGCGTTTCTTTTCACAGAGATGTCAGGTTTTGTCAGAAACTGGTGAGAGGGTGGAAAGTATTTGATTCATTCTTAAATTATCTATGCTGCATGAAGGACCTTTTGGATTGCTTCAGTGAACCTCCTCCATAAGCTGCTGTCCCCATGTCCTGTTGAAGGCCGTGTCCTGCTGCTCCCAGCTCCCAGTGCTGCTTCGGCTTCCCCAGAGTGTTGTGAGTTCCTGAACAAAATTATTTAATGCTTGTATTGCCAATGTGATCACAACTCACTTCTTGTTCCTGTGCCAAGCGACCTGCTGTGTCCCGTCGCTCTGATCCTTCTCACGTGTTCCAGTCCCGGAAAAGGCCGGGTTTTGTCTGAAGGGGGTGTGTTCTTCAGAGCAGGTTGCGTGTCTGCATCAGGCAATGCCCATGTTCTTACTGGTTCAGTAGGGAGGTGGGTGAGTTGGTTCTGTCAGTTCTAGGGCAGCAAATGAGCCACCGATGTGTTTAATTGAGGTTTTTTTTCTTTAATTTTTCTACCTAACACAAAATCACGTAGATAAAAATTACATTTGATGTAATCAATGTTTTGTAATTTTGCTTTTTATGAACATGGCAAAACTGCTTTATTTTCTTGATTTGTGAGGATGTTTCTAACAACTGTTTGCAAACATCTGTTCTGAGAAGAGAAGGTTCTGGGTGCTGTTAAGTAACGTAATCCCTTTGGTGTTACTCGTGGCGTACTCATCCCCAGCGTTCTGTGCAGCCGTCGGCAAAGAGAGCACCAGTATTTTTGGCCTCCTTGCGATGGGTGCTCTGTTCTGAAGTCCCACCTTCAGTTAGTTAATGCTAGTTAGTTAGGAATTGGACTCGTTCTCTCTGTAGAGAGAACAACTGACCTTTAGGACAGAACCAACTGTCATCATAGCTTCTTAAAGGTCGTGCCTGTCTGGGTTCAAAGTCTCCCCTATTTTATATTGAATGTGTGATCCAAGAGTCCTGAACAGGGTGATGTACAGGGAACGTGAGACAATGTCTGTGGTTTGGGCCAGAATACATATTGAGGACTGTTAACCACCATAATCTGTTGACACATCAGACCTGCAGCTGTAAGAACGAACAGCCTGCATAAATAGAAGTGGTTTATTTTATTCATAGTCTTAATGATGATTTCCTGACATGTTGGGTTTTTAATGACTGCAGAAAAGCAGTAAAAGGAGCCCATCGGTCCAGTTTGCAGGAGGAGAAAGAAGTGGGGAAGGTTAAGCTTTACTCGCTGATGTTAAAATTCAGACTCATAAGATTTGCTGCTTGAGAGAGACTGAGTGAGTATCTTGCTTTGGCTTTGAACCATTTAATGTTCTAGAGCTGACTGAAGCGCAGTAAATCAGTTCCGAGTTGGATTCTTCAGGAGTACCGGTGACCACTCCAACAGCTTTTTAAACAAAGACTTTGAAAGTGACACAGGCTTTAAAGCAGCTCTGAACTGTGCTCTGCTGCTCGACGCGGGGTGAGCCAGGGAGATCTGCCAGTAGCATCACACGTACAGTTACCCCGTGGTGTGGAGTATGACTGTGAAAATATTTAAACTTTGAAGTAGCCTCTGTAGATACCGCCCGTGTGTTCTTAACGAGAGAGTCTGTTTTATGTTGTGTGCACTTGCCCCGACCACTGAGTACAGTGACAGCCAGACATTTAATACACCACTGAAATTATTTCCCTGCCATCAGCTCCCCCTGTATTTTTTTCTGTATGTTAATGTGACCTGATTTCATGTCTTTCTGGTGTGCGATTTCTCCCTCCATAGAACTCGTACCTGTCCTTACTGTATCGACGACTTAGCAACGCGGCCTTGGAATGCGAAGCAACGTATGGATGTACTGGGTGTAAATGTTTATATATTGTACAGCACCTTTATACATACTTCTGAGGTTCTGACTAGAGAGAGACCTGTAAATCGCTCATTATTTTTTATATAGATATTAAAAAGAAACTCCTGTTCATGGCCTAGTGGTTCTGAGCTGCATAAAACTGGTTCTTTGCTGACTTTCAGTGGCCTGACCCTTTGAACAGCTCGATCTGTGACCCTAGTTTTGCCCACAAACACCATTCTCCTCTGGAAAAGAAACACGATTTATCATTGCAAGTTTCCTTGACTCCCTGTTCAAACAACAAATGTTCAACAAAGGTATTGAAAAATCAAGTCATGTAGAAACAGCTGTTAATGATGAAATACTTGTACTGTAGCTTTATTTGTACATTTTGATATATAAAATTGTCATCTCCTTTTACATCTTACAACTTTTCCTTGTACAGAAAATAGCTGTAAACAATTTACTACCAAAAATTCTTATGCCATCTTCCCCCTTATGTGAAAGAATGAAGCTATGAAAAGGTCCTCAGTTTTTGCTTTTTTCTTTACTAATAAATACAAGAGAGCAGAGTCAGTTAAGGAAAATCTAAGTTTAATAGATGCCTTTAAAAGGTTTTGTTTCTCTCCTGAGCCCTTTCTAAGCACTGATCAGTTCTGGGGGGAGGAAGCCTTTGCCACATCTCCTCCTCCACAGGTGCCCGGGATGGAGCCGGGGGTGCCCGAAGGGAAGGGCTTCAGAGAGGGTCGTTCCCGAACGAGGCCGTCGCTTCACGTGTCACGCGCAGGAGGCGGACGCTACGGGACGGGCTGCTGTGGTGCTCGGTGTCAGCGTCGCTCCCGCCAGAGCCCCCGCAGCACTCGCTCGCGATGCCCCAGGCTCTGCACCCGGCCCCGGCCGTTCCCAGCGCCAGACGTGGGTGTTCGGCCCCGACCGTCCGGGGTTGCTGCACACGCCCGGCGCTGACTCCGCTGATGAGACCAGTTTAGTCTGTGTGTTGTGGAACAGCAAAGCAGAGGGAGAACTTCTGCTCCTTGCACTGAGAAGCTGTTTAAAAAATCCCAATTACAGGTTGCTGTAGTTTGAGAGCACCTCTGCTCTTTGCCCAGGCTGTTGTTTATTTTCTCTGGTCTGTCTTCTGGTGGAGAGGGCTTGAGCGCAGATGCTTGGCCAGGTCATGGCTTGATTTTCCATAACTGGAAAGAGAAACTGGGAGTGAGTGTGGCCTGGAAGCTGTGGGGCCGAGTGTTCGTCACCTGCAGGTGACTCAGGCCCCCTTTGCCCATCCCGCCTCGCATGCTGTGCTCGGTCAGCGACGGTTCATGCGTGAACCACAGGAGGACTCTGGCCTCATGCAAAGGGAAAGAGCCTGAATTCTGACCAGCAGCTCTAAGTGGGCACCAGAACAGGACTGCAATTTAAGTCAGCCCTGTGCTTCCCTCCCAGGATGGGCTCAGGGAGCTGGGGATTCAGTTGTGGTCTGGCCCCTGAAGTGCCAGGTAGAGGAGTCTGATTCAAACCTACGACCTTTCTGCTTGGGTGGCGGAGTTTTGCAGTGGTACAAAAGTGATCCCTACAGGATGCTTCCTGTTAGTCTGTGTGGGAGTTGTACTTACTCTAATATTGAATCCTAGAAGATCGCTTATAACACCCGAGACGGCAGAGAGGATCACCACACGCGTTATGTTGTAGATTAACGGATTCATGGTCAGGCCATAAAGCCGAAATGGAGTATCTAATTCCTGCCATGAAAGGGGAAAAAAACAGTCTATTAGCATTGATCCACACCAGAAGCAATTAATCTGTGACTTTTAGCTCGATCCAGGTTCTGCTAACCTTGCACTCCCCCTCTATCCCCAAAAGTCTGTACAGAAATGCCCACTCTGTATGAAAGGCCTCCCAGCTCAAAGATGTTTTCCAGCAGCAACACCGAGTCTGGAAAGTCTCCTTTGGAGCAACATGAGCTGCGTAACGAGAGCTTGACACAGGCTGCAGGATTTGTCTAGACTAATTTATGTGACTCTTGGACTGTTGCTGCCAACCAGCCTCACCTCTGGAGCTGCTGCCGGGAGCTGGGATTCAGGCGGCAGGAGCCGCGCTGTGTTCACACGAACATCCCCTCTCTGCTGAACTGGAGGGAGCTGCTACCGACCAAATGTTTGCAGCACTAATTGACCACGCTTGTCTTGTGCTGCTTGGTCCTGAGCCGTGGCGACAGGAGCACAGAACTAAGGTCCCTAATCGAGAGCTGAGGGAAGTGAGGAGCAGGACCCGAGCTGCTGGCGCCAGACGCTGCGCCTGAGCAGCGTGGCAGCCCTGAGGTGGGGGCAGCAGCTCACCTTCAGCAGCTTCGTGGATAGCTTCAGGACATTGTTCACAAGCGAGAGCTGTTCCTTCTTGTTTGGCTTCTTCTCCATCTTTAGGTACAAGTTGATCTGGGACAGAGACAGGGCAGACCTGCCGTTAAAGTTCCAGCGCCAGCCCCCAGCTCATTTATAACCAAGGGACGCTGGAGCCATTTTTTTTTGCAGTCAACTGTTGCTGCTGAAGTGATATAGCCACAGAAAGGAATTTAGTAGTGATAATGTCATTTTTTTTTTTTTGATTGACATGGCTAAAGTGTTAGTCCCGAGACAAAAATAATTTCAGAATTTGAATCTGTCCAAATGTTTCACAGCTTGTCCCTCCCCAGCCAGACGGTGTTTTGTGGCCGTCTGTCCAGAATGAGGGCTCATTTCTAAATTTTAAATTCTGACTGCAGTAGCTTTAAGCTGTTTTGAAATGCAGTAATTGTAACTAAACAAGCCACAAAGGCAAAGGGAGAAGCAGCTAAATGGAGATACCTGCTCAGTGAGCAAGATGGAAATATTACTGTATTTCTTGTTGGTTTCAGAGCCCAAAGATGCCAGACGTAGTAAAAAGAGGAGAAGTGCTGCCTCCCAGATGAGGAACTCCCAGTTGTAAGCTGCATTCAGAAATGTTTTGTGGCCCTTAAGAACCTGTATTGAAAAAAAACAAACAGAAAGTGTCAATGTCAGTAACCAGTGACGCGCCTGTTGATGGGCGAAGCGCGATAGCACTGCCCAGGCGCCCGCGCTCTGCAGCTGTGACGCTTTTCCCCTCGCAGGGCAAGTCACTCACATCACCAGGTTAAAGGTCTGGTTTCTATCCCAGCTTTAGCTTGGAGCTTGATTTTTTTCTTTCCACTTAGAAAGGGGCACTTTGTAACTTCTTTCCTCCCTCTTCTCAATTAATGGGCAATAAAATGCCTTTTCCCTCCTGTATGCGTGTCCCACGGGCGCCTCCGCACACCCCAGCCAGGCTGCACCAGCAGCAGCTCCAGGGGATGCTGCCATCAGCCCAGAGAGATATAACCACCTGTGGGCACTTGAGGTGCTTGGGCAGAGGGTCCTTTCCTTGCTGCACAAAAGCTTATGTCCTGAAATGTTCCTAATGATTCTTAAACCTCAGACTTTCCTCTGAGAACACAAAGACTGAAGATCTGTTACCAAATGATCCTTACAAAGCTTTTAAAAAAACTGCAGAATACTCCGTATTACTTTGGAGACAACCAGCTGCAGCTCAAGCACTTTGTAAGTTGGCAAAAGAAAAGCCTCCAATAGTTGGGGCATTTCCTCCCTACTTCTATAAAGAAGAAAGTTAAAATCGCACCTGGGCACAGCATATAAAAGCAATTGAAAGCGCCAGTAAGAAGATGGACGATACGACAACGTCCACAGATCGCTGGGGGCCGCGCCGCTGCGGAAATAGAGACACGGAGTCAGGGCTAAGGTTTGGCAGCAGAGCTCCAAAGGCAGAGCCCAACCCAAGCTGCAGCTCCAGCGGGGCCGGCCGGGCAGCCGCCAGGGCAAGTTTGTGTACCTGGGGACGTCGTTACAGCCTCTGCAGTGACCAGACCTGGGCTCTGCACTCACCTTTAGATAGGAACGAAGGGATAACCAGATCTTAATGTTTTCTACCTTCTTGAGTCTGAAGTGAGGAATTTCGTATTTCCTGGCCTTCCGAGCAGATGTGATGTGACTAAAAAGCTTGGCAAACAAAAACCGCTGCAAATTAAAAACAAGAACATACCCAAACATGAATTAGTCTGAAACAAAAGCCGGGTTGGAACTTGGTGGCGGCTGGCAGGACAGCAGTGCCTCGTGGCACCGGGGACCAGCCCGGCGCAGGGGACACCTTGGTGGCTGACCTCTGGGGTGAGTGACAGAGGTCACCTTGTGCGGACAGAGGCAGAGTAGCTGCTGCTGTGTGGGACTGGCCACAGGGCGCTCGCTGAGCCGGTAACACTGAGGGGCCGGTCACACGACACTACAGAGCTGCCCACAGTCCTGAGTGGGCTGGAGCTGCTGCAGCCAAAGCTGTAACGCCCCATCTCAGAACAGGACAACCCCACAGGGTTCCTCTGCTGCCCAAACAGCTCCACGATGGAGCAGTCACTTCCTGCCAGCGCATTGGCAAGGTGGTAATTAAAAGTTTATTTTTTTCCCTTGGGGTCAGGAAGGGCAATGACAGGTTAAAGTTTGTGACTGACGAATAGGAGTCTTGCCAGACTGCCCTGCCTGAGCCTGGACCCCCAGCTGCCCCAGCTGTGACCCCCCAGTGGGCTCAGACACGTCTCTGGCCAGGCTCTTCTGTGACGGGCGGCAGGGCTTGGCAGGACCCTGCCCAGGGGCTGATACCTGTTTGTACGTTCTCTCGGCAACGCACATCATGAAGAAAAACATCCAGGTTAAGCACAGTCTCTCCAGGAAGTTGATGACAGACAGCATGATGACAGGGATGCTGGCAGGTGCTCCACAGAAGATGTGCAAAAGTTCCTTCAGAGAGATGGAGCAGAGCTGCTCCAGGTGATCTGTGCGGAAGAGCCTGTAGAGGAACGGCAGGAAGGCTAATCCAATGGTGATGATGTTCCCCAGCATCTGATACCCCACTCCTTGCTGGTGGGTGTTAACCTGGCAACCAGGAACAAAAAGGGGAGGATTACCTGGGGTTTGCATGAAGGAAAAAGCAAGTTCTGGTGGCAGCACTAATTCCATCAAGCATTCAGTTCCCCTTCCCTTCAAAGGTCAGAGACTAAAACAGTTCCACCATTTCGGTCCAAACCCAACAACCATCAGTGAATAAATAATAAACCCCCCACCTTCAGCACATGGCAGACACAGCCAGCAACAGTCACACCCACCAGCCTTCAACAGGACCGCTGGAATTTTGGGTTATGCGATTTTTAAGTCAGAACATTTGGGACAACTGTATTAACAGCTGAGGAGGGGCCAGGTTTATACCCCACATCCTATCTGCACGTACGGCTGTTTTCAGGTTTTGTGTTGGTGGGTTTTTGAAGCACAAGGGAGCCCTCTTACCCTGCTCATGATAATCCCACTGATCTCCAGCACAGACATGTCCACCTTCTTGCAGTCATTCCCTTCCCAGATCAGTGCACTCACTTTGGCAGATGCTGGGCTTGTATTCTGCAGCCAGAACAAATGGTTCTGTAAGGGAGACAAAAGGCTCATCAGCTATTTCTGTCCCACTATTAAATAATGCTCAGGTGGAGAGGGGGATTCCAAATTTGTCTTTGGGTGAAATACTTTGTTTTGGGGTTAGCAGTGGTCCAGCCAATACTGGCAGGGAGGAGGGAGTTGCTCACCGATACCATGTATTACTTGGGCAGATGGGGGAAAAGGCAGGAGCGGGGTGGGGTGGTTCACAGAACTCTCAGCTGCTGGATACGAGCCAACGAACCTGCTGGAAAACATCTTCCTTGAGATCCCGCCGGGTGCCTCTGACAGCGGTGTCCTCGCTGTCGCTGGTGCAGGACGAGCGACACTCCGGCCCGTGCAGCAGATCATCCCACAGCATGTCCTCGGTCTCCGAGTCGTGCCGAGTGCTCTCTGAGTCCCTCCGGGTAACGCTGCAGCTCCGGGAGCCCGCGCTAAGGCAGGACCTCGAGTCCTTGGAAGAGCAGCAAAATGTACAGAGCGCAGCCCCAGCCCCACACCAACTGCAGAACCTCTTCCCCCAGCCCTCGGCTACAGCGGCTCCCAGGGCAGCTGGGAACTCCCAGTCACACCCACGTGAGGTGAACTGGTGAAGACAATACTCAGCGATGGTTTGTGCAACCAGCATTTCTGCAGGGGAAGTCACAGGCAGCATTGGGTCCCCACCTCTATTCCCAACTTCATACAATAAAAGTTGACTGATTCATGATAATAAAATGTTCTGGGTTTTCCATAATCTATCTTAAGATTCAATTTCTACCTTATAGTTTTTTATATTTATAATTAATTATACTAATGATAAAAGTGTATGATATTCATATATTTTATTTCTATTCCTATTTTATTTTCAGGCAGGAGGAGTAGCAGGAGGCAAGACAAACAAAGTAATAAAGTAAATGTGTATATATCATAGAATAGATATATTTCTTCATTTTAAAATCAAGTTGTATCAGCATAACAATACGGTGCTGCCCCCTAAACCACAACACCAACCGTAGCGATTCAAGACAAGCAATCAGAGGCAGCCTGGGCCACACTACGTGGCCAACAGAGCCATTTGGGGGTTGGTTTTTCTAAGCCAGAGTCACAAAGCTGAGGTCAGGCAGGGCGGGGGGCCACGCTCTGCACCTGCAGCACCACCACTCAGAATGGTCTGGTCTGGTGGGAGGGACGTCCCTGCACCGGCCGGGCTCGGTAAAGCTCTACCTCTTGCATTTGTGGCCATACCTGACTATACAACGTGGATTCTAGCTCCGATTCCACGACGCTGTCGGAGTCTCTGGCACCTTTCAGGGCTTGCTTGACCTGCCGACACCAAAGCAAAGCCAGTTCATTATCCACAGCAAAAACCTGTGTGGAAAAGGGCCCCAGTTCAGCCCAGGTACCTGTGAGACAGCCTGGCTCAGAGAAACGAGAGGCCTCCTCTTCTTCTCTTCATAGCTGTTGTCACTGGAAGCCCCTTCCACAGTTTGGCGTAACAAGGTCCTTTGTGCCGCCGCTTCAGCGTCCTCCTCGCTCGAAAGCTCCTCAGAAACGCCACCTCTGTGGGCACAGTCACCCTACAGACAGCAGCACAGCAAGAGGAAGGCACCTTATGCAGAGAAGTATCAACAAACTCTGGGCACGTACAGAACACACTGAAATTAGTGATGTCAAATACATGTTTCCCACCAGTACCTGATGGCTCTTTTCCCCATCAGAAAGTTTATTTTTCTCTTTGAAATGCAAGAGCCTGTGTTCAGCCCAGGCCTGTCTGTGTCTGATACCGTGATTCACAGCCTGCACATTTTCTGTCTCAGTCCCTTTCTCAGCTACCAGCTTTACTCTTCTGTTCCTGTGAGAGGAAAGACAATTAAATGCTTTTATGTCAGAGGAAACCTCTTTGAGGAGAACATCACAGTCTCCTCCGCCTGCCAGGCAGGTACGGCACTGAGCACCACAGCTACGGGAGCACATCACTGTCTTCTGCTGGCACCTCTCTGCGTCCTGATTCTGGTGAAGAGACTTGTACCTGCTTCACTCTCACCCAATGGTTCTTCTGTAACTTTAACAGTATCTTAAAAATTCTAAACCAAGAGGGAATTTTTAAATTACTATTATTTTGAAATTATTATTATTTTGAAGTAAATAAGTAAGATCAATTCAGAAGACAAAGCGTCTTCAAGAGAAAAGACTGTCAGCTGAAAACTCACCGAGAACTTCACCTGAGAAACCAGTAGAAGACAATGAAATGTTATCCCAGACAATCTGTGCTCCTTTTCCTCAAGTTACTCTTAGAAGAAGGAAGGTGGTAAAGTGGGATGACTGTCCAAGCAACTGTGACTAGAAGGCACAATTGCTCCTGGAAATCAGGTCAAACCGACATCATTCAAGAATGGTCACATATCTGACACATAAATAAAAATAAGCTCCAGCACTTTCTGCAGCTCCCCTCACGCTCAGTTTTAGCTACACTGTGAGACAGGGTGAGGCGTCCTCAGAAGGACAGAGCAGAAATTCATGAAGAATCAGACTCCCACAATACCAAGAGGGCTTTTAGTTCACAAGAAACTAACTGGCAGATCTGGGGGATGTCAGGTGCTGTCTTCATTTCCCAGATATCAAATTGTTCACCGTGTCATTAGAAACACCACAAACCCAGTGAGGATCACGCACCTCCTTCGGAAGATGGTACTAAGCACGTTAAGAACGGATGCAGATTCAGACTGCTCTTCTTTACTGTTTGTGTCAGGAGAAGACCAGCTGTTCCCATCGGCACCCACGGATTTGCGTAACTTCCTGATTTTCAAAAAAAGGAGAATTAAATTTGCACAGTGAGCTACTGTTAGGTCTTTCTCGAAAGATCCGAGTCAGATTTGAACAAGCTTTTGAGATGCTATTTTTCTTCAGTCATGCAGACAGAATGCTTATTCCCACATAAAATAAATTTTATTTGGATTAACAGAAATGATGGCTGTACCCCCAGGACATCAGTATATCGTTAGTAAAAGATGCAATGGACAACACGTGGACAAAATCTTTGCTGTGGAAATCCAAAGGAGGCAAAACTGTATCCCCATCCATCATCAAATATATTGTAGCAGCGTTTAAAGCGAGTCAGGCAGCAAAAAAATATCCAGCAGAGGGACTGTCTCAATGAACCCACCATGGTCATCTTGGTTCTGTCAGGCAGGATGGGGTGTGCAGAACCTTGGGGTGCCTTTCTGCACAGAATGACCCCCCTGACAGGAAAGGGAATTAAAAAGCCACCTCAGAAAGAGGAGGCTCAGCCGACAGCGAAACCAGAGCTGGCACAGCCTGGCCAGACTGCAGCATTGCCCTTGGTTATGAGAAGGTTACGAGAAGGTTACAAGCGAGACAGAAAATACCTGTTTTCACATTCACAGTTAAATGACATAGTTACTTAAAACCAGAAGATAACTCCCTATTAACTTCTACCACGAGCAACCCATCTCGTGCGTTGAGCCCAGAAGCAGCCCTGTGACCCCGCTCACCTCCGGCGTCGGCTCAGCCCGTTGTTCCCCGAGGGCCGGTGGATCTGGGTGGACACGATCTGGCAGTGAACGGTGCCCATCAGCAGCATCAGGCACATTGGCCCCAGCACTTCACTCGCACTCACAACGGGCATCATGAAATACAACACAACTGCAACGACTGGAAAGGAGAAAATTGTATCACATGCACGGCCCAGCTCTTCTGTCTTAACTATTTACTTTTACGCTGTTTAATAATTTTCACAAATGCGAGTGCTATGCATTTGAAACCTACAGAGGATCCTTTCAGATAGGATCCTTATGCTTTAGGACTACAAAATGATGTCACATTCCTTGCAGAAAAAAAAGGCTTGTGGTACTGGTTGCTCCCAGCCCTCACCTTGCATCACGTAGAGCACCAGGAGCCACATAAAAATGCGCTGGGAAGTCACCTGTACCCACCACTGGCTGAACAACGGAAAAAACACAACTCTCACAATTCCCTTCCGAGTTAGCGATGTCCAGGGGATTTCAGGCTTGGCTTTGGCAAATGTAGAGCCTTGGAATTAAAGGAAAATCAAACATGTCATTAATCATGAATTATAACTACTTCCTCACTCGTAACTTCCTCTTTGGCCGCAACCAAACCTGCCAGGCTGCTGCAGCTCAGAGGGGTGAGGGCCGCCCGACTGCGGGCGCTCGTCCAGCCGCCGCAGCTCAAACAGGCGCAGCTAAAGCAGCCCCAAGTCTTATCTCAGCACACTGGCTGCCGATCCTCCCTCCCCACCCGAGTCCGCTCTCGCCGGCCACTTCGCACCGAACCGCCCGCAGCTCCTGCTGCCGCTGCTCTCCGGTTTCCATCGCTGCCGGGCACGCACGGGCCCCTGGGGCCCCGG
>VWZK01016527.1:357897-371807 GCA_013396935.1 Baryphthengus martii | reverse complement strand
GGGGCCGCTGCTCGGCGAGCGGCAACCGGCCTCCCCCAGCCCTCGGGCGGGCACGGAGCGGCCAACACTCGGCACCGCTCGGGATCCGCAGCTCCGAGGTTCGCCGCTCGGCTGATTCCGACCCAAAGGCGGCACGGCCAGGCCATGGGCTTGAGCTCAGCCTCGGAGCCTGGCCCAGGGGAGCGCAACCCCACGGTGCAGGGAAAGCGGCAGAGTGCGGCAGAGAGCCCTTTCTGCACGGCAAGATCGATACCTGTGGAAAATGCTGATTATAAATCCCCTGAGAACACTTCACCGAGTGTCCCGCCTTCCTGGAAAAGAAGGTGTGAAACATCTGCACAACATGACTCGTAGCATGTCTGAAGGAGAGAGGAAGCCGAGGGTACGGGGTATTTCATCTTTAAACTGCATTTTGCTGGTCCACTCCTAGCACAACTCGGCCGCTCACTGTGATCCCAAGTGACTTTTAAATCAACAGCATTTTATTTAAAACAGAAGGCTGAGTTTCATCTCACAGAGCTGATCCCTCTCTACGAGCAGTCAATTAGCAATTAGTTGTCTCCAGCACAAAGGAGGAGAGTTTTCTACTTAACTGGCACATCCTCAGAAGGGAGGGTTTACAGTAACTGAGCAGCACATCTGCTGAACATGCACTGTCCTGTCCCCAGCTGGCAGAGTTTGTAGGTTGTTCCAGTAGTTCTCAGTAGTACCCAGAGTTTGATTATCTCACTGGACAGGCTGTTCTATGAAATCTTATAAATTCCAACAGCCAGGTACTCAACAGGAGAGATACTCAGACATATTTACTTGGATCTATCCAGAGATGAGTTTTGCACAGCAGACACTAAGTGGCTTGAACTCATTAGCTCCCTTCTAAACAGCTCTAGCTTCTACCAATCAGTATTCTGCATGTCCTGTGCTGGGAAACATCTGCATCTTTCACACCAAGGTATTGTTCTAATTCTGCTCTGGTGCTTCCAGCGCCAATGAAGCGATGGTGAAGCACCGCCCGGCGCTGCGACCAGCTCACAGCAACCCCTCTCATCGCTTACACCCAGAGTGGGGTGAGGTTTGAAAGCAGGACATCATTTTGGTTACAGCGCACCAAAGCTCGGGTGGTATCGATTAATTTTATAGAGTTCGCTCCTCTCTTCCTCAATCTTCCAAGCATGCTAGAAGAGCATCAGCAACATTCAAGTCATTTGAAGAAAACACTTCCCGTATTTACACCTGACATTAGATCTTAAGTTAGAAATGGAAGGTGAAGAGAGTGTGGTGCCATTGGCCACATCCCTCCCTCCAAAGACGTAAGTCAGTATTTTCTGGGTATTTCAGGCTGTAGCCACAGACTTCACCGAAGCTACAGCTTTGAAAGCAACATCAGCCACTGGTCTTCCTTTATCCATCTGAGAACATATCACTAGAATTTACAGAGGACTTCCAAACCGATTCCCTCCTCTTTCTATTTCAACTTTCACTATAAAACAGACAAGCTGGTGCATGGGGGCTCTTAATCTGTTCGTTCTGCCACTGGAGCTGTGTTTGCAGCCTGGCTGCACCATCTGCCACGGGTCAGTTCCTGAGTGATTGTTCGCAGCGCTGGCTGCCGAAGAACAGCCACCGCGTCGATGGACCTCTACTGACACGACCGCAGAACAGCGCGTGTAAGGAGTGAGACGGGCACTTGGAAGACTAAGCAGACTTGGTAAAAAGAAGAGAACACCCTCGGGTAGTACGGTCTTTGAATGCGAAGGATGAACTGGAACCGCTATTGCCTGTGAGGAATTTTACTTTGCACAACCCTTAAAGCTATGAAATTCCTCTCAACGTAAAAAGTGGGGGAAACCCACCAGAGAACAGACGGCTCATCCATGAACCAGTCTGGGTCATCTAGAGTTTCTGCTAAGATTAAATTACACCCCTGCATGAATCACATTACTTTTCATCATAGAAGCTTTCCATTCTAACACCTTATTTACACAGATTACTAAACAAGTCACTACCACTTCAATCTGTAAATCAGTTTTAAATTGAAATATTTCCTAGTCCTCATTTTTGTACCGAAGACAATACATACATACACATAAGGAGTAATACAGGTTCTAACTAATCACTGCAGTATCTTCTGATGATTATTCTTCTATCAGTTTAAAATAGTGACCTCTACACTGAGGTGCTAATATGTATATAAAAGCCTACACAAACAATATTGCACAAAGTAAGATTTATAATAGAGTAACATATTTTAGAGACCCTTATAAAGAGAAGAGTAATAATTGATATTAAAAAGATGCATCCAGAACTAACACAGCATCTTTGCTTTTGTCTAGTCTAACATAGTGTTTCAAATCTTTCCTACCCCAGTGAGGATTAGAACAAATAAAGTTATCTGGAGACAGCTTAAGTTGCACCAAACCCCAACTTGTACTCTAAATGCAGGGAGGGGGACGGGAGGGGGAGAAAGGGACAGGACTTTTCCTTTTGATGGCTGGAAAGGGCATCAATAAACAGGGTGAGTGAAAGTCAAATACAGATTACACATTAACATCCAGAAATATCGAAAGGCTGTTGAAAAGCTGTTGATAGCCGACACTCTACACACCGAGCATGTGCCGCTGGTTTTTCCACAGTACCTGGGCACCCAGAAGCTACGCATGGAAAAAGCAGCCCAAGGCCATAATACTTTTTATTGTGAAACAGCAATACAGAACTTCCTAGCGTACGGACAGCCCCATGGCATACGTCAGTATCAGCTCACTGCTATGACATTAAGTGCATCAGTACAAGGGAAAGTGTGGTTCCACTGGACACGTTACGACCCGACCAAAACAAGCTGCCACGTTGGTTAGTATTTTAAAGCCTTAAAGTGCTCAAAGATAGCAGTTTCCTCCACAAGACTACCGATAGGTTCTCTAATTCTGACACTAGTATTAATCATGTTCAGGGAAGATGTATTTTGGAAGCAAAACCCTCACAAACAACATAAGCAGTGCTACAGAGAGTGTTAGGTCAGTAAGTCATTGCATTTCAACAGGATCAGACACTTTCTTCAGTTAATTTTACAGATCACCTTTGTAGGAACTGTAAGAAATAGAGATCAGTTTCTATAGCTCGTATATAAACCCAGCTTGTATATAAACCAACATGTCAAGAATGGACATACCAAAAATTTCACAAATCATCAAAAGTGCTGTGCTTTCTCTTTTTTTTTTTAAGCAATTAAAACGAGATGGGAAAGTCACTTTGCAAGTCTTCTACAAAAGCATCACTTTCTGGTGAAGACTAGAGATAAAGTAAAAGTAGGGAAATAACACTGACCAATGTAGTTCAATCATTTTATGTTCCTGGAGGAATTTCATTCTGACTTTGAGGAGATATTCAATATCTCTTTACTTAAACAGAAAGAAGTGGTAGACCACTGTTACAGGTTGTACTAAGGGGTTAAAATACAACTTGAATTTTGCATAATCTGTGTAAAAAAGATATGCTTGACATTTTGGAATGTCACCTTTCTTTATAGAATTATAGGCAAGATTTCTCCAATAAAACATAAGCCAGTTATAAAACTATAACTTCACATCAAAATTTTAAAAAGTTGTTAAAAAAACGTTTGCTTATATACATATCACATAGAAGAGCCTGCGTGATCCTGTGGGTTGTGTGGCTGATCAGACTCTACGTTAAAACCTGGAAGGGGCTGGGCCACCTGATCTGGCTGCACAAGTCCTGATATCGAGGCAGCAGAGGCGGCGAGCACCCCGGCCGTAAGCTGCATTTCTATACCTGGTTCTTCAGGCTCTATTTTTACGCTCACGCACTGGGGTTCACCTTCTGACTCTGTCTTCCCAGGAACACTACTGTTCAAGCTTGAATTGCTTTCTGCATTTGGAGAAGCCTCCTCCACAGGGTGATACTGTTTAAGTCTGATGTGCCAGGCCAAGCTGCAGACCGCTGACACGGTTTTGAACTGATGAATGACATTTCTAGGGATGAAGTAGATGTCATTGTCACACAACTGAATCCTAGCATAGCGAATGCCTTCCCGTCTCATTTGGTTTAGTTTGGCTTCATCCACCCATTGAACACACTGAGAGAAGGAAAGACGGTAGAGTTAGTTGTGTACTCTCTTTAAACAATTCAGTATCCACCCATTCTCTACGTACTTCCTGTCTAAATCAGGACATTTCCATTTAACGGTTAAAGCTTCAAACATGAGAGAACTGGACTTTGGAAACATTTATCTAATGGACACATTTTAGAAGACAGCGAACAGTTCAGAGCATTAGAGCTGAAAACCGCAGGCTCGACATGAGGCTGCAAGGCTTGGCTGACAGGGCTGCGTATAGAGGCCTTTACACCCTAAGACACCACCAGAAAAAAAAAAATGCAGAAACAGGCGCACAGGACTTCATCAACCCCCAACTGCTTCTACAGCACAAATCACAACTCACAGCATAAATCCCAGCTTGGTGGAAAGGAAAAGCAGCTGGACTAGGTGATCACCGCAGGTCCATTCCAACTGAACCACACAATTCCAAAGCACAAGCGGGAAATGGGCCGAGAGCCATGGACTGAGGGCCAAGGACACAATCGGGTGGGCTCCACAGGGAGCCCGCAAACCCACAGAAGCCACTCCCAGAACGCTAGGAGCGAGCTGTCACGAGGGAAGATTCAGTACCTGTGACACTGGAGGCTCATGCAGGTCCAACTGAAGTCTCTGCACAACGTCAGTGAAATCCTCAGCATGAAAACAAACCACATCTTTGGTTATACGAGGCTGGTCACTCCTAGAAAAAGAGGAGAATTCCAGGAGTTTTCAAAGAATTTGAGTTAGAGGATTACAGCTCTTTCCAGCAGGAAGTTTCACTGATCTCCTCATAGGGTTTAAACCACTTCTTTGACCAGGCTGGCTTCCCAAGAAATTTTCTTTTCTTAGGAGAGAAAACGTTTCCGGTCACCCCTTCGCAGCAGAAGGGCTGCCCATCAGAGGCACTCACCATTCCCCGAACTGTACGGCCTTCAGGACACCGACAGCTGCTGTGCTCTGCCAGTCAAACCCTTGGCCCACATGATCAGCGTGAGCCCTTGTTCTGTCTTCAAACAGAACCTCACGGGGCTCACTGGTCCGAGGTAGGTACTGGAGATTCTTTATCTCATTCATTGACCTACGACACGGTAAGAGAGACATACTCAGAAACGTTTCAAAAATAAATACTTGTATTAAAATAATCCTTACATGCTGTGTGCTGCAGCCTTCAAAAACCAAAGACTCACTTTCCCCCTGATCTCTTCTAGGTGTCTAATTGACTAAAGAGCGAAACAAATACAGCAAACAAATACTGCTATGAAAAGTGGTGAAATAAAATAATCATCACAAATAACACATCTGTCTCATCCACCCAAACAATCTGAAACAGAAATGAAAACGAAACCTACATCTGTGAATCAGCCTTCTGAAGAACTAGCTGCACAAAGTATTTGTGCTTAGTTCTCGAATCTAACAGAGCAATCACTGCGATGTTCTACCTTTAATACAGAAAGGAAAACAAAACAAAACGTTACCGGCGCCGTTTGAATGGTGATTTTGGCATATCAGCTGTGGGGATCATCTGCTCTCCTGGTCTCACCCACATTATGGGACCATCGTCACTTTGTGACCTGCACTGAAGTCTGAGACTAGACAGAGTACCCCAGGGTAAAGTCATCTACAAGAAAACAAAACCAAAACAATCCAGAAGACACTGCATGAGACAGAAAAATTAAATGATGCCTTTGGTAAACCTGGGTCAAATTTGCTGTCAAGAGAACTGCATAGGAGATAAGTTCAAGAGGTAAAAATGTATATTGGAAGATAACTTTATCAAACGTAGTGTTTAGAGAAGCAGATGATTATGTACTGCATATATATGACAAGCTATTTTAAAATTTTTCATTATTCACACAACCGTAGCTACCTAATTCAGAACCTTTTGTTTGGACACAGGAAAGAAAGTACCTCAACAGCCCAAATGATAAGCACATCAGAGAAAATAGTTTATGGTTTATAATTACTTGGAAATATGTGAAATTTAGTAATTGTTTTGATATCTGTAGCACTCTAAACAACACATCACGAGTTACTGCTTACTCTGAGAAATGGAGATTCTTCTAACATATCTAGAAACTCTGGGAAGTAGTCCCCAACTTCTTCATCCACTGCTCCAACAAGACTGATTTGCCGCATGGGCCCCGCTCGGTAGGTTCCACAGCAGTACGTTCGATTGACCTGCGTGGCCGGGAAAGAGAAAACCACCGCAGCTTTAGTTCTGCTGCATGGGATTAACATCGATTAACACAAGACACTAGGCTGCAGCCGAGATGAGTCTTGGACTCATCTACACAACTCCTCTACATCTGTTTCACTGGAGATGCCTTTGGGAATACGCACAGAGGCTGCCGAGAACAGGTGCCCACAGGGCATCCCACGAGAAAAGAGCTCCTGCCTGTACTGCTGACAGGAAACACTCCTGAAGCTGGAACAGCAGCAAGGTAGCTTTTGACTAACTCAGGAACAATTCAGCACTTCCAGGCTGACCAGAGAAATCCACCACACAGAGTTTCCTCGTGACTCAGTCCCTCACCAGCAAGTTAAACACTCTCCTTATGTGTGCAGCTGGCTCTTGCTGCTCCATTCCAAACGGTACTCAACTGAGATGTGCTGCTTCACCTCGGCCACATCCCGTAGAGCTCTTCCCTACCGCTGCAGTGAAAAATCTGGGTGTCGTTCTGGTAACGCTGTTACAGTGTGCACACAAAGTGGATGAAAAGATTGAGGCAATCTGAGGTCTAGCTAGAAATCTGGTGGTCACGTACAATTTTAGGACGACCGTTTGCAACATCACCTGCTGTGGCCAGAAACACTTTAATCTCACTCACAGCTTTTTGCCATCCTCTCTTTAGCACAGGCTGTCCCACTTCCCAGGTCATCTGAAAACTTCTCCTGCCAATTCCCTGTTCCCAGAGGAGAACCACTGGCCAGACTCCAGCTTTCTCTAGTCTCGTCCTACGGACTGCAGCTATAGAATGCCATATGGCCACAGGGTAGGCTGTATGCAGATGCGGCAGCTACTCAATCTTAAAAGATCAGAAATTCTGCCACAATTAGCCTAGTTTGGATATTCATTTGAGTCTGAGCCCCAGCCTTCCATTGCTCTTCATGAGCGCCTCTATGTTCATCAAGTGGTTCTCATGGAGAACAAGTGCAGCCACCCTCCATGGCTCAGTGGTGGGACAGGTACAAAGGACAGAAGGTTACTAGTAAATTTGTAATGTTATAGTACGCTCAGAAAGTGCAGTACCTTTTATAGCTCCAGTTATAGATATACATATGAAGCAGCTTAGAGATTTGCAGTTTAGCCAAAAAAACAGCTGTAGTTGAACTACTCCGTGAAGTTACAATCACTGCTGCAATTTCATCCTCCAGCAGTAACCATAGATATTCAGCTCCTTAATTACAGGAGTTTAGCTCACTCCTATTTCCAGAGTCCTCCTTCCTTTGGCTTTGTTTATATGCAGCTGGCAGTTCTGCATTGATTGCACACCCTTACATTTTAATTAAAAGCTAAGTAGGAGCCAAGGGCGACCTCACCTACGCTGTATTCCTCAGCCCTAAGCCAGCTGCTGCACCGCATCTCCTCTACCCGCACATGAGGCAGTTGACACCCCAAGCCACTTGCAGAACTTTGCTGTGCAGCTCAAGCACTCGTCCTTTAATTCCACCAAACCACCACCAACAGCTGAACGAGCACAGATGAACCTTCTGGGTTTGACCACACAGATTTTATGAACCAGGAACTATCTTCAGAGGCTGTTAATTTTTTCTGGCTCTTGCCCTAAGAGAAAGTTAAGTCTCCAGATCCTAATGGAACATTACTGGTAGAGGTTCCTATCTAACATCACTGCTCCCAGAACCCTGCTCCTTCGTGACAGGTGAACTGTTCTTTGGACCATATGGAGAACTGACCAGGCAGTTGATCAGCTTCTTGGGGAAAAAGCAGAAATGGCTTTTCAAGTCTCAGTACAACCCAGTGCACCGAGCAGACCTAGCAGTACTGAAACACATGACAGAGCTCACTCTAGCTGCACTGCTAAGAACTTTCCATCTGAAGTGTGTCCTGATGTGAAGAGAGCCAGCAAATTACTGCTTAGTGATCTGAATCTTGAAACCTCTTAGTCCAAGTGAATAGCTCTGAGCTAAAGCTCAGCTTTACCACTAAGTATTAGAACAAATGAGCCAGAACCAACGCAAAAAAAACCAAAAGAACATTGAAGCTTAATTATTTTAAGATATAGAAAGCAAACAGTTATACCACAAATGCAGGTTGGGAGTGCTTTGTTGTAAACATTCAGTTTACATTGTCTTCGCTGCCCCAAGAACAAAGGAGTTCATCTTGCAAGGGAGTTAATCATCACTAGATTTTTATGAAGTCTTCCAGGTTAAAGTCCTTATTTTGAACTGGAGACACTTCCTACTAAAATCCAGTTTGCTTGAAAAGGTCCAAACACAAACCAGCTGAACATTGGACAAGACAGAGGTCACATTATCTCTCAGCTAACTCGCAGTTTATAGATCAGATTTTCATTTCTTGACACCAAGTCTCCAAGACTCCAGACTGAAGTGCCACCGTATGGTTCAGCATCACAAGTAAGTCCACGCATTCAGAAGGCTCAGCCTCAAAAGGAGGTGACTTTTAACTGGGTATCTCCCGTTAAGAACAGTATCAGAGGGCACAACATCGTCACCTGCTCGACCTGCAAAGGCAGAACTATAAGGTGCTTTTGTGCTGTACAGTTTCTCATACACCAAGAGGTGAAGCTGAGCCAATCTGTTCACTCTTGCAGGGTGCTGCGAGGCGAGGACCAGCCGTGAACCAGCCAGACGGCTGCCCCCGCGCTCTCCCCAGCCTTCTCCAGTTAAAGACACGCTGGCCCGAGAACCTCGAGGTCTAGTAGCACGCAGCTACCGTAGCTGAACCCGCTGTCCTTTTAAATGCATCCTCAAGCTGGATACCTTCCCCTCACCCATACTCTGCAGAGCCCCGGTTCAGCAGTCTCGTGAGTTGTGACCACTCAGCTTCGGTTCGCTCAGCGTGAGCTGCACTAAAACTTCAGCCAGAGAGGATTAACCAGGTCATGCTGAAGCTGGGTTTAGAGAGGTGTTTTAGACCAACCGAACCTTATGTCATGACTCAATCTTAATCATGTTTAGACAGTACTTAAAATAGAATTAATTGAAATACCAGCACAGCCCATAACCCAGTGAAGCCTCTTATTTATTACCATACATTCCTCACACGTATTTATAGTATAAGCTGTTCATGTTCAGAATACTGAGACATTCACAAAGTGCAATTGTTAAATATCCACTGGCATTGTTTAGCCATTTTAGGGGGTCATCATACACATACTCAAGTAAACTGGCATGAAATCACGACATCAACGAGCACAGGTACATCACTAATACAGAAGACTTTACAAACTTTACATGGGCAGGTCCCACCTGCAGAGCACAGGCTGCTGATAGGTTTAATGTGTTAAAAAACCCTTATGTTGTGAATAGTACTGAACCCTGACGAGTAATATCACTGCAGAAAAACGTATCCACTGAATAGAAAAGGCAGTGTTAGTATTTGCAATCGGTGCAAGTCTCATACAGACTTGCCTATTGTTTTGAACCATGTCAGTGCTCTCACAAGTTTACAAGATAACTGAAAGTCTGCAAGAAGATCGTGCAGATCTTTCTGCAGGTCATGGCAGCGCCCCAAACGTGATTCACCAACTACCAGCGGGCACAAAAAAGCTTTAAGCAGAACCAGGAAGGAACAGGACAGCAGCAATAGTCCCTGCATCATTTCCCACCCCCCCATCTGCTTAGAAAAGAAATCGTGCCTCACCTATTTTAGGCCATTCCCTGCTCTGGATTAATGAGATGAATCAATGCTAGATGTCATGCAACTTCTGTGTCTTTAGAATGGTTCTTACCTGAGAGTGAAAATTTGAAATTGTTGTTGTTTCAATGTCCTTCTTGCCCAAAATTTCCATTTTCACTGGAGTGTTAGGGAAGTTAAAAGCAAAGTAATCCAGGAAGTCTGGTAAATAAGCAGCTGCTCCGTGTACTATGGCTAAAGCATAGTAAGCTGCATTTTTATCATTTTCACTGAATGACAGCGCAAGAAACTCTTCAGCAAATCTCTCCATCTCCACTGGAGACAAAAATGAGAGTTCATCCATGTAAGCGTGAAGGACCAGAGCACCACCATTGGACTGATGCTCTTCATGAATGAAGTTACTGAATTTAGTGCCAGTTTTCAAGAAGCTGCTACGAACAGAATGCTCCTGGTGTGTCACAAACGGCGTCTGCACTCCCTGGGGTACCCGGTATTCCTGCATACCCAAATTCAGTCTGCAGAGCTGCTCATCCTTCAGGTACCGGAAGGATTCCTTGCTCATTTCCAAGCTATCACACTGTCCTTGAGACAGAGTCTCTTTGTCAATGCGAGTGAGCCCGGCACACACCGTCTGCACCTCTTTGTTGTACATCTTCAGCCGTTTTCCCCTCATATCTTCCCGGTGTTTCTTTTTCTTTTTTTTCTTTATCTTCTTCATGATGAGACTGTCGACTCGCTGGGTTTTGCCATTTTCATCCGGAGTTTCTGGCAGCCAAAAATAAAGAGAAGATTAGAGTTCCGCAGTTGCAGCATACTCACCCAACAAGAATTAAGACCTCTCATCTGCTAACGCCACCTATTCCCAGGAAGACTGACCAACAGTATTACCCTGACTTTTGATTTACAAGACTTAATTATGCAAGAAAAAAAATTCAGTGCACCCAGTTATTACAGATAAAAAGCCTTGACTTAAGGAAAACTTCCAGAACTCAACCTTAATATTCTAGACATATTTCAAATTTTTATTTATTAGAATACCTTTAAAAGCAGTCTGTATTTCAGAACACCTATAATTAAGGACATTAATAACTTCTGACATTTCACGCAGCGTCATGCAGGGGGAGAGGATAAACAAGTATGCGTAACATTTCCACATTAAGAGTTTCATTACAGAACACTACCCTGACTTTGAATACACAATATAGAAGTCAAACAGAGCGCAACTGAAGAGGTATAAGCCCTGCTGACTTTTAGAGGTAAAAATACTTAAAGCAGTCAGCTTTCTGGCCAAAAAATAAATAAAAAAACCTCAGACTGCTGATTTTTTTTTTTGTATTAAGTATCTGAATCGTCACATCCACATTTTCAGCTATCTTGTTAGTCTCACAGTTAACTAGTCAGTTAAGTAAGAGCTAGAAATTAAGTAGTGACTGTTTGTTTGGGGTTTTTTTTGTTGGTGGTTTGTTCTGGTTTTTTAAAGAGGTGGGTTTTGTTGGGTTTTTAATGGCTATTTAACCTGTAAAAGGCTAAAGGCTGAGAGAGAAAGTGTAAAGAAGTAGTTCTGTTAGGCAAAATGCAATAGTTTAACTACTCATCTTTTAGAAATAAAAACTAATTCAAGTAATATTTAGCAAGTGACCACAGTAATTAGAAATCTTGATTGTTTAGCTGTTAAACAGCTCAAATTGCCAAGACAAGATTTTTACCCGCCTGAATCAAAAAAACTATTCCATGCCGACACCGCACAGAAGCCTCCAGGAGCCCCATTACCAGGAGAGCTGTGGGGACAGGACAACCTGAAGGTCACACCAGACTGCAAGGTGCAACTGCTGAAGTTCTTCAGTTTCCCACGGCACAGGACTTGGTGCTAACAACATTTTTGCAGGCGGAGAGAGGAACTATCAGAATTGTACTCCCTCTCTATTCTCTTACAGTACTTGAAGAAAAGAAAAGCTGTTACACTCATCTGTGAGCAAAGGTATAATGCTAAATCCCTGCAGCTTGGAGTTACCCAGTCTAACCACAGAACTTAACTCCATCATTACCAGCTTGGTCGCCAGCTCTTTAGTAAAGCTGGTGACCTTCCCAACGGGCTGGTGTAAGGAACAGAGTTACTCACAGAGCAGAGAGAGTCGATTGCTTAACATTAACTTTGTACAATTGTCTTAGGACCTGAAATACAAGTTTTCACAGCACTGCTGGTTGGTCTTTACAAACAACAAATGCCCTTATTTTTATGGTACAGCTGGGAAAGCAGGGAAAGAGAGGGGGCATGGCTTGTTTTGGTAAGTCAGCTGGAACAGTTCTTTCCATAAACTTTTCTGGAAGTCTCAGAAGTTAAGCTAAGTGTGCATAAGCTCACTCAGTCACTAAGCTCTCAAGTACAGATACTGCTTTACTAACTGCAATTAACGTGCTAATCACACAGAAAATCTTTGTTCTGGTGGGACCAGAGATTCTAAACTGAAACTAAACCAGAATTTCATGCCAACACTGAACTGTTGGGAATACTTCCCTGTAGATGTTTCCAAGCTAATTTTCAGTTGTTAAACGTATCTTCTTTTAAGCATTCCTAATTTTAGATATAGTTTAAAAACCTTAGACGTGCACTAGTTTTAACTCAGACTATCTTCCTGTTTTCAGATATTCTCTAATAGAAGACACAGGTCGAGCACTCTTTGCATTTTGGAGCTTCCAGTGAACCCTGGTCCATTCCCAGGGCAGAAGGTGGCCCGCTGAACACAGCACAGCCCCACTGCTACAGCGCGAGCAGCCTCTGCATGAAGCGAAGCTAGACAGTGAGTGCCATCAGGGTAATGCCTGACAATCCTGAAGGAAATAGAGTTTTAACTATTCTTTAAATAAATGGAAGGCCTCCAGTACTGCAAACTCAAAGACGACCATAGCCAGGTCATCAAACCAGAGGCTTTCGGAGTGGGGTAGAGCACCAGTCGTGCCAGTAACTCAGCTAGTCTGAAACCACCAGACATCACACAGCCAAGCACATTAGTATTGCTATTAAACTTCAGCACAAGTGCTGGAGATGTTCACTGTCACCTGTGGCCAAAAATAAGAATCACAGAGTCAAATAAATAGGTAGTTTAATTAGATTATACGTAGCTATAAAAACTGATAGCAAAAGACAGGAAAAAAAAAATCCAACCCCATCCCAAAGCCACCGCATCTGCAGTCTAGGACAGGCACTGAAGAGCTTCAGCATCCCAGTCAAACAGCTTTCCTGGGCAAATTTGGAATTCAGATGGCAATTTCAACATCGTTGAAGCCTTCTCTATAAGGCGGCCTCATTTGGTTACCGGGCTAGAACTGACGCCACGCTCCCAGTCCACACAGACACACCACTGCTGTAGTTTCATCAACATTTATCAAATTCACGTTTGATATTTACAACCCACTAGCTTTTATTGTCGTTATTCAAACACAGTGGTTTACAAGCATTAAACAGTAGTGAAAAAGACTCTCCTCACAATAGTTTTGCCCACTCTTATCTAGAGTTTACAGTACAGAGCTAACTTCTGTAAGCATGTGCACTTTGGTTCCTTTGGCGCGATCCCTTCACGCACGCTCCTGGAGCACAACTCACTACACAGTATCTTGATTACAGCAGCTTTTGCAATTGCTTTTTATCTATGTTGTTCTCACCAGGAGGCTTTTTACTATCACAAATTCGTGAGCAGAACCAAAACAGTAACTCCGTGCTATTTAAAAAAAAAAAAAAGACACACACTCCTCAAACTCAGAGACGTTTTGGCCTTCCTATTAGAGAGATCTCAGGGCTTTCATTCAAAAAAACAACAAAAATAAAAACGCACCCGAGCAGCTCCTCAGTTTAGCGTGCATTAGTGCAGGCGCAGCAGGGAGGAAAAAACACTCGCATTTCAAACCCGCGATGAGCGCAGCTCCAACCGCGGCACCGGAGCCGCCGCCGCCAGCGCCGAGAGCCCCCCCGGCCCCGAGCCCAGCTCT
>VWZK01016527.1:330115-357390 GCA_013396935.1 Baryphthengus martii | reverse complement strand
GGCGGGCGCGTCGCGGGCCGTGCTCGGCGCGTCGCCCGCAGAGGTGGCTTTAGCCCGGCCTGAGCTCTCCGCTCCGGCAGCGCTCGGCAGAGGCCCCTCGGCCGAGTTCCCCAAATCCCGCTCTCTGCAGGAAAACAGTCGTAGGAGGCGGTTTTCAACACCTTTATCGCTCCCCACTGAGCATATAAGTAACAGAGGAATCTGGTGAGGAGGCCGTCTAGAAATCACATCTTCCAAGATACCCGTCAGAAATTTCGTGCCGAACAGTTACAAATCCTTAAAACCAGCATTGCTTTAAAAACACGATGGTTATTTTGTTGGTTTTTTTCCAGCTAATCCTGCAGTTTGTCACACTTGCTTAGTTTCTATATGATCAGTCAGCACCTTAGTCTTGCTGACAGAAAATCTAGACAAATTACCTGATTTGCTCAGATCGAAAAAAAAAAAAAGACCACTTAAATTATTTCTAAAACCCAAGATGCTAATTCTCATTTAATCCAAGTACTGTAAACATTAAAGAAGTTAAGTGAAGTTACGCAGGTGCCGTGTCTGCAGCATCCAGAGCCTTGTTCTGCTTTGATCCCCTCCTTTTGTCCTTCCATACGCTCCAGTCGGCTTCTGGATTGGATCCTATCAGCAGTTCACACTGCTTTGTTTCAGAAAGGTCAGATCCATCCTTTTGGAGTGAATACGTCCCAAAACACAACAGAAAATTCATCGCTCCTTAGGATAAAATATCTATTCCCGTTTTTAGCTTCCACCCTGTTGTAAATGGACTGAAAGTGCTTAGCTGCTGGAACTTCTGTCTTCTTTAAGACTTCAGTTGAAGAATGTGCAAGTAGTGCCTGAGCTGCAAATGTCATGCAACGATTTTTGATGGATTTATCTGGATGGAGTCCTTACTGGGACGAGTATTCAAGGTGTATCAGAAGGGCTTCACAAATCTGCAACACCAAATCTATAAACTGTCTAAATATTCCATGCTGGGGGTGGGTTTCGTGGTCCTTTAGGTTTTGAAAATCGATTTGAAAAGCCTAGGAAGAAATTATTATTTTTTTAATGCAACAAATTCTGCATGTTATAGGTGTTGATTATGTAATTCCTTAACATGGTGTTTGAAAATACTTGTGATTTCAGTTCTTCCCTGCACTGTAAGATACGGTGGACTTAGAGCAACAGCTGGCAGTTGTGAGTCAGCTGGTGCAGAACCTGTCAGTCAGTGTGTCTGTGACAAATACTGTCATTACGGCATGAATATCAAGATAATTTGATTTTATGCCTAATCTAATAAATTATTTCTCTCTAGTGGAAGAATTTAAAATGGAAACCAAGGTATTTCTCCTCTGCCCTATTACACAGCACGAGGAACGCTACAGCTCTGGCTTTGCCTTCCGCTGTCTCTGTTTCCACATAAAGGCTTTAGATACAGGAAAGCCAAACACGCTTCGGACTCTTCACACGCTGAGAAACGTTTGTCAGAGCAGGTTTCAGTTTGTGTTTTCCATCCTTACCTGCTCTTTAAACAGCCTGTGATTACAGTTGTGAATGTGCAAAAAATAATAAGCATTATTTGTAATGTCAGTAATTTGTTATCATCCACCCTGGTACCTGCATTTAGACTTGCAAACCCCAGGTACTTCCTTCACCCAAACCCAAAGAGAAAACCATACCAAAGTTAAGGAGAGACCTGGGCGGGTTTGGCAGGGCGGACTCCGAGGGGTTTGTCAGTGAAGGTGGACTGCAGATGCCTAGAAATAAAAAATTGGACTGAAGCAGCTGGTGACTCTGGTGGTTTGGAGCATGTCGCACTACACTAATTTGAACAGCCTGAAGAATGTGGTCATTTGGGTGCACTAGAACTGTCCCCCAGGGCACCCAAAGGGCATTCCAGCGTCACCACAGCGTCCTTAGGATGCTCCTAAAGCAGCTGCCACAGGCGGCGGAGCCCGCGCAGCTCCGCGTGTCCTGCCCTGGAGCAGGCGGACGTGCCGCACGTTTCACACCTGACAGGCTCAGGTTCTGGAGAATGCAGTACCACGCATTTGTCTATGTACTTGCTTAAAGCCATTGGGAAGTTGCACATCAGCCCAGAAGACTTACTCTTTCTCACATTTTTCAGTATTTTCAAGCTCTGTAGAAAGGAGAGAGAAAAAAAAAGAGAGAGAGAAAAAAAAATAAGGCTTATTGAAAACAAAGGTAGCAAGCAGCAGATCAGTTACTGTGATAATGGGGATGCCCAGACAAACGTCGGTGCCTCACATCTCGGGAGCGGTACCGCAGCAATAGCTGTAGCTGGAACAAGCTCTTCGTCTCACCCTCCTCCATTTTCAACAGCTGTTGTTTCATTTCACTTACCTTGCTTCTCCGGAAGCATTTCGTAGGCTCTTTTGACGATGCTTCACAGGCGTTGTTCTCCAAGCCCACAGGACTTGTAGAATTTCTTGCAGCAGGCTGCAGACCTGGGAACACACATCAGAACATTTTAATGGCCATTTGAGAATCCTGCTTTTTTCAAAGTGCTTTGTTGTTGCTTTTCATTTCCTCTAGTGCAGCAGTTCTAGAAAATTCCAGCGGGTCCCCTAGTTGTGTTCACTTTCTTTACACCGCTGAACTCTCCTGCAGCCAAGTCCTGAAGCACCGCCCTTGCTAATGCTTCGAACAAGTGGGCCATGGTCTCCTCAGCTCTCTGCGGGTTCGGGTGTAAGTACAAAATCTCACTGACACGCCAAGAAAACAACTCCTCACTTACTTGCTGCATCAGCAAGAACAAATGACTCGGGGGTTCTTTCAGGAAGCGGGGGAGGAGAGCTTGAGCGATCCCGGGTTGCCCCTAAGTGAGCAAAGATAGAAGAGTTGGTTGCCAAGCTTTAAATACACAGATACATCCGTTTGGTGAGAGGGCTGCAGCACCCTGAGCGGCACAAGTCGATCTTCTCAAAGGAAACACAACATGCGGCAAAAGATGTGACCACCCTCAGCCTGGGGAGGCTGCAATGAGCATCGTCGTGCACAGGGTGAGGACGGGGATGATTAGGAAATAAAAATCTGCCAGTTCACTCAGTTGCAGACCTGTCCCGTTCTGTTAGAACTGCTTAGTTGAAGAGCTATTTAGCTACACAAAAATTTCGATTGCGCTGAGCACAGATCCTAAAGACATTCACTAAAGGTGGAAAAGCAGCTCCAGTAAAAAGCAGACTTGTTTTCAAAGATAGTTTATCGCAGCATGAAACTTATACCTGTTTGTGGGCTCCAAAGCTTCACACTCTGGAAACAAAAAAAAAGGAAGGTATTTGAAATTCCCACAACCAAAAGTCGTTCTCTTGCTCACAAGCAAAACCAGAGCAGACGAGGAAATGATGCTATGTGCAAACACCCTCCCACACACAGCTCCACGCTCAGCTAATGGAAGATGGTCTCACGCCTTACTGTTTCACTTTACAAAGCTAGAATTCAACTATGGGATGATCAAGAGATGCCTAAATTTTGTTCATCTCCTACTTGTTCCACCTGCCTGATGTGAACCTCAGCGGCCCACTAACTTCCTGTCTGTTATCCTCCTCTAAAAGAGGGACGATGTTTTTACTAGCTTGTATGGGATTTAGGACCCTGAAGATTAATGTTTGGGGACGTTGATAAGGAGGAGCCTTGACTGAGACCGCATCTTCCTCCCAGTCCTGAACCCTGAAATAATTTATGGAAAGTACACGGTGCCAAAACAAGGACCTTTCTCACAGAAGAAAACGTGATAAGGAAATTGTCACAGTGATAGTGCTAGTGAACAGATGAAAAGCCGCTTACTTACCCTACATGGTCTCAGTCTCACTGAGTCATTAAACACGTCTGAGTGAGACTCTCCGCTCCACTCCAAAGAGGTTCCGATATTTCTATTTCTGTCTGGAAGCTGAAAATCAGAAGTGTCCAGAGGAAATTGTTCTAGAAACAATCAAACACAAGAGAGGTCATTTCTCATCCCAGAGCAAAGGCAGTGCCGGGTGCTACAATACCACACAGACATGGGAAGAGCCCTCAGAGCGCTTCTCAGCCCCTGCTTTGTTCAATGCACTTACCAGATTCCGTGGCCACGACAAAGGACTCGGGGGTTCGCTCGGGCAGGGGTGGAGGATCATCGTCATCTGGCTGTGGCAGGGCAGCTAGTCAGGGAGACACGGACAGGTTACCCGCCTGGCACAACACAGAGGGAGAACTACAGGCCTCCACAGAGACTCTGAGGGCTGGCTGCTCTTGCCCAGCTGTGCACTAGAACTGATGATTAAACACCTCTAAACTGCAGCTAACATTCCAAATTGTCCTCCGCACCCATTCCCGTGTCGCTGACTGCGTGGCCCTGAGGGCAGACTCCCAGCAGTGTTGGCCGCAGAGTTCCCGTTGCACAGGGAAGCGAGAAGCGTGCCCCCGGCACTCAGCATGGCGCACAGCCGGCGGTGCCGTCGCTGCTTGGCTTGTGCTGCAACTCCCAAAACTTCCCGAGAGTCTCCAGCGTCTCGGCAAGGAGCGGGCTTTTGTGACACTGAGCGCTGCTGGGCCTGGGCAGGACTGAGCCGAGCAAACGGCAAAGCTGCGGACAACGGGAACTGTCTGACTGGGCCGGAGCTGACCAGACCAAGGAATAATTCTACCTTCTTCATATAGTGGGTGATGGAGGCAAAACACTAATGTTGACATCCTGTTTCTCCCAGTCTCAGTGGGATGTTCGTGTCCCCCTGCGTGACACTCTGCTGAAAGGAGGGGTGTTTGACCTGGAAACTAGATCCTCAGAGAAAACCATTTCTGGGAGCTTTCTGAACGGTTCTTGGAGAACCCTGCCTTAGGAATTGGTCAGCACGAGCCCCTGCCTTCCTGTGAGAGGTGACACGGTTGCGAATGTGAAATCCAAGATCATGCTGTTCTAAAAATGTTTATTTTTATGGAAAAAAACTTAAGGCAGGATGAAATGAGTGCGAGGGTGAAACCAGTTGCTCCCTCATCTCCCACAGGAGCACAGTACTGGACAGCGCAGCCCTGCCTGGACACAGAAGACAACACCCACCACTGCCCCCAGCACACCACAACCCAAAGTGACCAAGCCTAGCTTGTCACAGAGCGGCTCCACTTACTCAGGGAGGACGTCCTCTTGTCCTTCAGCAGGGGTGCATGGTGGGACACAGGCCTGGGTGGTGGGGGGCTGCCCAGGGCAGGCTGCAGTGGGGCACGGACAGCGCTAGAAGGGGAAGGAGCATCCTGCCCCTCAGCAAAGCACTTGGCAAACACCGGGGACGTGGGGTCGTCTCGAGATATTGAGGAGAAGTAGGGGTCTTCTGACGAGCAGCAGTAAGGGTAAGGACATTGACCACAGTGACAGCAGCCTGGCGGTCCATCTGCTGCTTGGCTCGAGTGGTTCAGCTCAACAGGGGAAAATCCATCCTGCTTCTTCACCTGAAAGCTGGAGAAACAGGTATTTGGCAACTGTGAACTGAAACCAGGAGTCTCATCCCCTCCATCCCACTCCCAGCCTGCTCCTCGCTGTGCCAGCACAAAAGGGGTCGATACAGTCCGTGTCAGGGGGGCTCTGCCACGAGGCCCTCTCCTGCCTGCTCCCTTCGATTCCAGGTTCAGAAGCAGCTGCTCAGGAGAGATGCTGCTGAACTCCAAGCTCCGGTGTTTCTGAAGAGTGTCCTCATCTCGCCGCTTCTGCGGGGCGGCTGCCTTTCTGCGGCTGATGAAGTTCAAAGCACCAAAGGAGATGGCCTGTCTGATGGTAGGGACTCCGCGTCCGGAGCTGTTGTGTGCTCTCGTGGCAGACAACGATGTCTGAGATGCTTCTCTTTGTAACACCGGAGGAAGATGTTGATGCACATCCTGTTCCTCTTGCTCTGAGCTGCAATAAAGCACCATGATGTGAAGTCAAAGCCATCTAGTACTCAGAAATCTCTGTAAGCTGCTAACGGGGCCGCACAACATTGCACCTAAGAGCAGATCCGGGGACCTAGAGCCTGGTTCAACCTCAAGCAAGGGGCACAGGGAAGGACCGTGCACCCTGGTGCCCCATTTGAACGCTGTTAAATGGTGAACAGAGGAGGCCCCTTTACACAAGTCAACTACATCCTCAGTGCAGACTGTACCAAAAAGCAAAATCATTTACAAAAAAACAGACACCCTAAAACAAAACATGCCCACAGAAATATCCTGCCACGCTCTGGAGCTGCCCGTATCAGGAAGTTGGACTCCTCTGGCTTGCTGTTCCTACAGCAAGAGGCACTGGAGGAGCACACACAGAAGACAGGTGGAACCAGTCTGGGGCACCCTGCAGGGAGCACAGCTCCGGTCAGAGGCCTGAGATCAACCAGTGCTGGGGTGTCCCCACATGTGTGAGCCTCTATTCACAGTGCCCTGGGACAGGTTTTCAGCTCGTATGTGAAACACTGTGCAAGCACAACATGGAACAGACCCCAGGGCAGCAGAGGGGGACAGGCAGTGGCATGCAGGGAAGATGCTGAGGCCCAGTCTCAGAGACACAGCCGTGAGAAGAGCAGGAATTACATTAGGAATGAATGTGAGAGCAAAAGTGTAACTGAGGAGAGGCTGCACATCCTGCTGACAACAGAGATGAAATGTTCCACCACATCTGTGTCACAAAGCGCACATAAAAAAAATGTATCTTCCTGAAATCTTATGGGCAACAGAAAATATTAGCCCAGGGGTGCCTGTGCTATGGCCTTACCAGGTTAGTAATTGTAGAGAATAAATATCTTCCACTGGAGTCAGAAGTGGCTTGGCTACAGGATGCCTTTCTTGTACCTGGTGAAAGAGAACATTGGAAAACAAGAGTGAGGACGAAGAATACAAAGAACACAAATGTGCTATTTTAGGAGTTAGAATTTGTGCTGACTACTCTTAATTATTAATGCAGTTTGAAAATTACAAACATCAACTTGAAAAGACCAGGCTGGAGCTGAGAACTGAGGACAGAGCCTCCTGAACAGCAGTTCCTGTTGGCACATTTTTGAAATGAGAGTACAGATAGTGGTACAACCATCCAGCTGTTCCAAACACCTGCAAAAGAGCCTGCACAGACAGCTCTGCCTGCAGGACCTCACGCAGGCATTCAGCCCCGCAAGTCGGGCACTGGTTTCATTTGTGACCATCCCCCATGCTCTCCGAAGTGCTTTCAGAGGGCAGTGAGGTTTAGGCAGGAGAGAGGTTTGGCCAGGAGTTACAAAACCACATCCGGACTTGAACGGTTTTCTGCATCTTGTGTCACCTCGTCTTGTATCTCCCTTGCTCACAGCCTGCCCACTGCACGTAGGAAGAGGCTCTTGCCAGCTCCCTTCTCACCCAGCTCTGGCCAGCCCGAGGCTGCAAGAGGCAGCACATTTACCCTGGGGACAGTTACCTGTGAAGCAGCAGAATCTTCCTGAGCATCAAGTGCTTTAATCTGCCTTCTGAAGAGCTCAATGACAGCCTCATAAACCAGCTCGTACTGCTCCTGTGCTCCAGACAAAGAAAACAGCCATGAGAGTTGGCACCTGCAGCACTTGTGAGTGGTCACCTCTTACCCCAGCCGAGCATCAGCCCCTGAGGGAAGCTGCCACTTTCCCGCGTATTGACAGGGTAAATTCTCAGCAGAGGTAGAAGCCACAACTTTCAAAGGGTTCAAACTGAGGCGTTTGGGTTCTTTAGGGTGCACAAGCAATGCTGTTCTGCATTGAGCTTCCTCTTCAGTCTATCTCAGCTGAGAAGAGTTCCCGCTTTATTTCCTGGATAGTCCCTTGTTTCAGAGCCGTGGGCGTTCGATAAGCCAGACTGCCAGCACCGAGCTCCCCAGCTTGTCTGCAAGGAAATGGTCAGCTACCCAACGCATTTCTGCAAAATCGTTCTTCTGTTTAGAAAAGGGACCTTACAGACCATCTACGCGCCCTAGTTCCCAGCAGCATGGCTGCTCTGCGTTCCCTCACTGCGAACCCTCCTGGGGAAGGCAGAGATCCCAGTATGGAGACTATGCCAGTTGGCAAATGTTCCCCAGCGTACCTTGGTCTGCACTATGGAAGGCCTTTGCGTGCGCATGTCCTGGATCAGACCAAAAATACTGAAGTTCACTGGAACAATCTTGCAAGAAAGAGGAAAGGTGAAAAATTGCAGACAGGTCTAATTCCAAGCAGCTTCCAAGTCATGACGCAGTTTAGAGCAGTGTCCAAAATTCAGGCCTGCTATTGCACGGATTTTTAACAAAGGACCCGTTTAAAGCGCTGTTTGTTGTTATGACCCAGTTTGCCCCCTCCTCCCTGTGTTGCACTCCACAGAAAATACCCTTTTTATAACAGCATTGGTATCAGCTGTGAATAGCACGAAGGACAAGACATGGATTTCCCAGCTCAGTGGGTTCAGGGTTGCGGCAGTACAGAAAGCAGCCACTCCTCTGCGTCCCAGCAACCTGCTGCAGGGCCAGGGATTACTTCACATCCATTTTTATGGAAGAGTCGGAGTAAAGCAAAGTGTTAGTTTTGAAACACTGAATTTTTGACACTTAAGCACAGAGAGGGAAATGCAGGCAGTGAAGTCGCACTGGAGACTGAAGGCCAGCGCAGAGCTAAGCTCTGTGGTCTGAAGGTCCTGCCAGAGGGAGCAAAAGGGAGGCAGGATTTGGCCCCATCGGTACAAGCATCAGGGGCTCTCCACATCGGAAAGGGGAGGGGAGCAGTGGCAGCGGGCAGCACGTGGGTGGTGCAGGACCTGGGGAGAGAGAAGCAGCACGAAGTGGGAGTGGGGCACCAGTGGTTTGGCTGCTGGCTGCGGGGAGTTCCCATCCATGGCTGTCATCAGAACACCTCTGCCTGCAGCCAGAGGGGAGGGAAACGGATAGTGACGGGGGAGAGAAGGCAACGGAGGGACAGAGCTGCAGCAGCCCGGGCTGGCACTCACTCCGTCCTTCAGCAGCTTCTGGGTGTAGTCGACGGCACAGATGACTCCTGTTCTCCCGCAGCCAGCACTGCAACAACAGTCACAACAGGGTTGCTAGTGGAGGGCAGAGGATGGACATGCTGTATTTGCTGATAAGGACATTTGAAAAACACCCACAGCCTCTTGTCACGCTCCCGTCCCACACCATGGAGGGTGCAGACCCACAAGACAGCCCTGCTGCAGCTCCACCTGCCCACAGCTCCGCTGCAGGCTGCAAGGCACATCTCGTGCTCCTGCAGCAGTTCTCAGTGCTCTGGTGGTGACCAGCCCACGCGTGGGCATGCCCAAGGCCGGTGGTCTCTTAACTATGCGTGCAATTGCCAGCCTGCTGCTGCCTCCCTCCTTTCCTGCCACTCAGCCATCCTGCTGTCCTCAAAGGACACCTTTGCCTTAGGACTTCCCACGAGAGGAGCTTGGCCAGATTGTGCCAGCTGCCACCCATCCTGTGGCCACTAGGGAAGCAAGAGCATGGGCGGCTGGGCGCCCTTCCCCGCTGTGACCGTGACCGGCTCACCCACCTGCAGTGGATGCAGAGGGGGACACTGTCGTCTGGCTGGTAGCAGCGAATCTCACCAACGAGCTCCAGGATGGGGTCAATGGACGAGGGGACGTCATGGTCCGGCCAGTTTTTGTAGTGGAACTGGTGGATGGTACGGATCTCCTGCAAGAGAAGAGCTCTGGCAGGGTCCGAGGAGCTGCTGCTGCAGGTCCCACAGGCGTGGGCTGGGAGGTGGGCATGGCAAGGGGCCGCTCAGGCATCTCCAGTTCCCCTTGCATCGGGAGGCAAAGGTTAGAGGTGCCATTTGCATCTGCTCCTGCCATTTTCTGATATTCCCGATGTTACCTGTTGGCCTCACTTACCCAGGGTCTGACAAACATTGTCAGAAACTGAGGTTTGAGTTAATTCATTTTTCATTCTTTATTCCTTCAGCTACTGTCAAATCTAAACTATCAGGCTGAGCAGTGTAAAACTTTCTGCCGAAAGTGTGCCATATTTTGTTACGTTACTTATATAATAAAGCTGGCCAAGATGCACGTCCTGCCTCGACCTTTCCTACTCACCTCGTTCAGGGTCACCTTTAAAGTCCTAATCACAAACTCATTTTTTTTCTTTTCAGCTTCCTGCAGAACAAGAAGTTAGAGTCACATTTTCTGCAGACAAGACGAGTTTCCAGCGCATGTGGTGCGGCACGATGCTCACGGCAGCTGTACTCACACAGGCGACAGAGAAAGGACCACACTGCAGGGGAGAGCCGTCCACCTCTGCCCAGTACCGCTCACATTTCTTCTGTTGGGAGAAGCAGGACTGTTTGGTTATTGGCTGCCGCCCACCCACACCGTCTTTTGTCTCGCTTTGCGGCACAAAGCTCACGCTGGGAGGAGGCCCAGCTCTTGCTGCCGCTCCAGCCCCCTTCCCTGGCGATACGCTACTGGAAATGGGGTAAGAATCTGCAGCTGGAGACTCAGGAGGCAGCTCATATCAACCAGAACCTGGCTGCCGCTAAAGAGATTTAATAAAAGTCTTCACCTCTCCATCCTGCCCCGGCACTCTCAGGGCAGAGTTCAACTCTAATATGTTACTCACCTTTCCCATTTCAAACTCCATACAAGCCATGACCACAATCTGCAGAAAGAAGGTTCGTTAGAAAACTCTCAACACAAGCTTCTTCTCCAGGCATCAAACCCATCCCTTGCAGGTGCTTATCAGCAATGAGGTTCTGTGCGTGACCTTCCCCAGAGCCCTGGACTCCGGCAAACCAAATTGGGGACATTGTCCAGAGTCCGGGCGCAAGGGCCGTTCCCCCACCCCGAGCCCGAATGCAGAGACAGGCACCAGCAGAATCCCGCCTTAGGCAGGGTGGGGGGCACGTGCCACATCTGGAGTGAAACCCTGACACTCCCACCGTCAGCTTTGCCGAAAAGGACTTCTGGCTGGCTGTACAGACAGCTTTTCTTTTTCAAAAAAAGACAGTCATATAAATCTGCACCTTACCAAGACTTCATACTCCCAAATCATCCTCCAAAAGTCAATGACAGTAGTGGGGAGAGGACCCTGGGTTGCAATGTATGCTCTTGGCCCATAGACACCCTAAAACAGCATTCGTATCAGACACGGAGACATCTTTGCATAGTTTACTAGCAGAAATAAAGCCAGCCCTCACTCTGAATCCTGCTTCTATCCAATGAGTCCCTTAAGGACTTAGAAGGACTTTTATATAGTTCAAATTTAGGCAACCAAAATTAATCAGCCAGAAACTAGTGGTGTGCAAACCTCCCAAAAGTCAAGAAGGTGGGCTTGAGCTGATCCGCTCCCAGAAACCACCAGTTCTTGCAGCGCGTTTGGGAGCTTGGGGGCGATATTGCAAGAGCTGATCCCGCTCTGCCACGTGCAGCTCGGCACACATGTGGCTGTTGGCCAAAGAACAAACCATCATCCTTTTGTGAAGGTCTGTTCTGCAGACAGGTCACACAGCCCACTGTGGTGGAGAGTGAAGGAAACCATCTTTCTCTATATCTATCTGTCTGTCTGTCTATTTGGGAAGGGTCATGAGCACAGGAGAGTCCCAAAACAGATGGAGCTCCTGACGGAGAGCCATCCTGCATTGACTGGTGCTGCTTCTTGCTGCAGTGGAGGGTCTCAGCAGTGCTGCAGCGGGAGGAGAGCTGCTTCCTGCCTGTGCACGGGTTTCAGGCAAAGTGATTCTGGCCACAGGCAGTTTTGCACCCACTGCACTCACCAAAGGCAGCAAGACCAACAAGGAAGTCAGGTCTGTGAGCCACAAACTGTTCCACCAGCCGCCCCAACACTGAGCGCATGTCCCTTGCCCCTGGTGTCCCTGGTGCAAGGGCTGTTTCTGGGGGCCTCACTGATCACACACATCTTCCTTACACCAGCTGCCCTTCAGCACAGCCCAGAAGCTTCTGTATAGTCCTGTAACTCTCCAGAGCCACAGGACCTGCTCCTCCTGGCTCAACGCAACCAGGTGGCCCTAACAGCGGCTACAAACACCTTTGCAGGGCCAAACACCATGAAAGAAGCAATACCTTGATGAAGTTAGCATTGATGTAGTGAGAATCTGCATCTGATGTCATCAGGGACAGCTCCACTCTGCTGTGGTCAACTGCAGGCACAGAAGCAGAAGCAGCAGCAGTTACTGTTTGTCTTTCCTGGTGGCTGAAGCTCCTCAGACTGCAGCCCAAGGTGCTTTGGAGGAGCAGATATGTCAGAGAGCTCATCCCAGAGCAGAGGGGTGGCTGTGCAGGCAGCCAACGCCTCCTCCTACTACCCATAGCCTTGCCGGGAATGGCCACTGCCCGAGGCGACCAGCTTCCAGCGGCAAGGGCTGCAGGCTCCGCACCAACACAGTGCCACCCCAGTCTCCTCTGGCCATGAAGCAGGACAAGCCCAAAGTCACCCTGCACTCCACCTGACAGGCTCAAGAGGGGTTTGTGGATTTAGAATGGTTTTTTTTCAAGCTAGAGCAGATGGAAGGGACAGTCTGCTCTGACCCCGGGACACACTCTCCTTTGGAGATGACTGCACCAATCCAGGACAAGCCACAACAGCTTCTGTCTGTAGTTTGCTTTGTACGTCACGGAGAAGTTGTTGTCTAAAGCCGCTCTCTATGAGGCCTTGGGAAATCCCTAGCTGCAGTGCTGCCCAGAAAGCTTGCCACGACAACCATTAAGGGATGTGTTTCCTACTGAACAGAGAGGTTCTTCTCTCTGTAGAAAACACGTGCCAAGGTCTTCCAGAGCACGCACTGCAACAGTCAGAGATAAAGCCTTAAAACTGAACAGCAGAATTCAAGGCCAACTGACAGCCAGAGATGTGCTCACATGGCAGCAGCGGTGCAGCAAATACTGGAGGAGGAGAACAGACTCAATCTAGAAAAAAAAGGCTAAAGAGGAACATCTGCAATTTCCAACCTACAGGGTAAAATGTCCTTGTATCTGTTCTTCTTGATGTTCTCTGGTTGCTCAGATGCTGCTGTAGGGTAGATTTTATCCAATCTGTACTTTGTTGACTGCCTTTTCAGCTTCTGTGATGAAAGAATGGAACAAATGACAGCAGACATGTTACATACAACATGGCACTAGAGAGTACGTGTGAAGGTCTCTGGGGGGTCAGGTTCTCTACCACAAAGCAAGGTCTGCACCACTAATTCTTTCCTGAGTGGCTTTTCTTAAGGTACTCAGAATAGAGACCAAAGCCACCTGAGAGCCCCAGCAGCAGCTTCTGAAGAATGGAAAGTGTGTGCTGAGGCAGTGCCCACACATAGGCTTCCAAAGGGAAACGATGCATTTTTACAGCACATAAAGCTCATAAGCATCTACATTTCAGCTCTCCTAAAAGTTCTCATCTAGTTTTGAGAATTCCTATCCCCTCTCCTTCCTTGCTGCAGACCTAATGAGAGAGCTGCAGAGCTCCCCTTGACTCCAGCCTGCTCTGGAGGAGCACCCACCGGGACATAACACCCTTCAGGGCCTGCAGGGATTCAACTGCACAATTACGATATTTGCCAAAAGGCCACTTCAGGAGCTGAAGGGCTTTGTAGCTCATACGTGCTGGACCAAGCCGAGCAGCCCCTTCGCAACACCACCGAGAGTGCCCGGGAAATGCCGACAGGTGAGAAAGCAACTGAGAGCAGCACGGATCGAGCTCTGGCTGTGAGGCTCAAACAGAAACTCTGTCACTTACAGCAACACCACCGCGGTCTGCATGTTCAATCTGCTTGTTCACACAAAGCGAGGGAGGCATTAGGATGGAGAAACAGCACCGAGCGTTTCTGCCAGGCCTGGCAGGGTGAGCTGTCCCCAGCTGCCTGTTAAGGCTTCTGCCCTTTGCAGGAGCGGCCAGCAGCTCAGGCCGTCCTGGGAAGATCTCTTCCCAGTGCAAGAGGAAACGCAGCTTTGACCGCTTCTACCTGCCAGCTCGGTCAGATTAACTTGTACACGGGGCTGCCAGAGCCAGCCCGTGCGCAGGGCTCACAGCCCGCGCCTCGCACGGCACCCTGCAACCCCGGCGCAGCAGCCGGGGGAAATTCAGCCGCCTATGACAGCGCTTTGTTCCATGGAACAACAGGCTGTCACTCAGGCTCAGATTAATCACTTCCCTCCAACCCAGACACCTGGAAAACGAACACTAAGCTTTTCCCAAGCGTTTGAAGTGCCGGTCTGCACTGGTGTGCCAAAGTAGGGCAGGATCTCGTGGGGACTCCAGAGGAACGGCTGCGCCTTCCCCAGAGACCATTGCCTGATGCAGCCCTTTGTCCAGGGGGGTAGCTTGAAGTCAGCGGTTGTTGTGGTGTTTGAGACGTCTCAGATCCTACAGATGTACCAGTTTTACCCTTCCCTATATCTACTAAAGCTGGGCGATGCCTTTGCTTCTCCAAGCAGCCCAGACAACCTCCAGAGCAACCTTCCTCCAGCTGATACATCAACAGCCATCACCAGCCATCAGCTTTAACTGTCAGATAGTGGATCTGGGACTCGGCCCTGTCACCACAACAAAACATGTCAGAGAGCTCGCAGATTAGGGCACACATCAGTCAGCCAGCCACTGCCGAGCGCAGGGCAAGGCGAGAGCCATCAGCATTTTTTGCTAGCTTTGTCTTGAGGGAACAAGAAAATTTCCAGGAGGGTCACACTGCTGGACATGGAGCACATGCCCTCATTGCGAATGGATGCACGAGCTCTGCCACGTAACCAGCGCGGCGCTGGAGGCCGGAGAAGTGGCCATTGCAGCTGCTCAGATCACCTGCCCCTCACGCCTTGGCAAAGGTGCCCACGAGAGCTGGAACAGTCTCAGGTCCACAGGGCATTTTTCTGAACACCCACTCCCTACGCTGCCAGTGGTGCAGGGGCAAGGTGAGGGCTTCTGAAAAATGAAAAAAGAATAAGCTGTGTCAAGTAGCAACCAGAGATTGCCAACAGGAGCACAGGTATTGCCGATGCAATGGACTGCGATGGAGAGAAGGGGCAGCGGCTATGTTTTCCTCGCTGCACCCCTGGCTGTATCACAGGCAAAGCGAAACTGTGTCCCGACAAGTGCAATCGCAAAGCAGAAAACAGGAAGCACTGGGGCAATTATTTAAACAGCAAACTGTTTCACTTTGGATGCAAGATTTTAAACTACTCTGCTGTTTTTACATTCTTTTTGCCCCAGTTAACTCCTGTGTCTCTTTCTGTTGTAGAATTCATAAAAAATCTTATTGTCCCATGCAAATCACGTCCCTGTTTGAGAAGTGACTGAGCAGTTCTCTTTAAAAATCAACTGAAAGACAGAGCTGCACCTTAAGCGAACTTACCAAAAACTCGTCTGCAAACTCTTCACGGTTGAGCTTCTTGCCTTGGGCCCTTTCCAGATTTCGCAGCAGAATCTCCCTTTGGTCCATGTTGCCAGAGACGGAGCGCGAGTGGCCTGCCGACCCTGGGAACGGACATGTCAAGTGCGTGCTGCGGTGGAAAGCACCAGCCCGGCGAGCGCTCGCGGCAGGCTGTGGTTTACTGACTTCATCGCGAGTCCTAAAGGAAATTAGTACGTAACAGATACCGTGGTCAAATAACAAAGCAAAGCACAAACCCCGGGGCCCTCGCGCCTCCTTTTGAAGCCACAACGCAGCAGGGGCAGGCGGCGCTGGACTGGGTGCCGCGTGCCCCTAATGCACCCGGCCGCTCTCCTGCGCGCTGTGCCGCAGAGCTGCTCAGGTGATGGAGACCAGAGCCAAGTTCCCCAACTCCTGACTGAGCACTGCATCCAGCCCTCACCAGCAGCATGGTCCAGATGGGTGGGCACGGGGGGCACCAGCGGAGCCCTGTGTCCCCAGGGGCTGCACTTCACTGCCGGATGCTGGGGACAAGGCTGCAGGCTTGGAATGTGCTGCAACCAGAAGAGTTCCTGAAACAGCATGTGAAATCCACAGTTCCCCTTCACACTTCTAACTTGGCCTGTTTGACACATTAACTGCAAAATATTTTGAAAGAATACTCCAGGCAGATGCTGAGCACCTGAAACTGGCTCTCCTGAGCTGCACGACCTCTTCTGAACAGAGAAAACCTATCAACGTGCTTCAGGTCAACTCTTCCAGCCACAATTCCTGACGTCTGGTAGCTTGTCCCAGAAGAGAGGGTCAAATAATCTGACTCCATTAGACTACAGAAATCACATTAATTGTGCCAGCCCAATTCACCTCACTCGCTCTCAGTAACACTTACAGGAGTCATTAAATGTGTCCCCCTTCTTTGCTTTCTTGCAGATTTGGTACAGAGGAGCTGCAAGATTCCTGTATCCAGTTGCTAAAAGGCAAAGGGCTGCTGATCACTCTGTGAGAGCCATCACTCTTAGTTTAAAATAATGCCAAAAGCTAATTTTGCAAAAATAAACCCTTGACTCACCTGGGATGAACAGAGGGATTTTTAGAAACACTAATGAAAACATGTTTTAAAGCAAATATTCACCTGATGAGCCTGCGGCACTAACCTAGGAAGCCTGACTAAGAGCAAGGCCCAGTCCTATGGCTAAATTCAAGAGAAACACAAGGAGGAAAACAAATTAAACTCAAACATTTATTAATTTTAGCCTGTAGTGATACAGAATCTCTTCCACACATTTCTTATGTGTTGCGTTCTGCTTGCAGGCTCTGACGGATGAAAAGCCCAGCTTCACCTTTGGGAAACTAGTGCAGCCCGTTCTCTCAGTTGTCCAAGTTCTCCTGAAAACAGACAAAAAAAACCCGTGTGTGTGTTTTAGGAAAAGAATTCAAGGCAGGTTTAAAGGAACCATCAGGGAGAGAAGGATGAGGGATGGAGGGATGAGTGACCCTCCTCCTGCTGCGACCCTGTCCTGGATCAATTCTGTCCCTTCCCCTGGTAGAACAAACCAAGTGGAGTCTGTAAAGCTGAGGGTGCTTTTTGTATGGCACTTCCCTTGTTATTTTGATTTTCATCTGAGGGAGCAACCTGAGCTCCCAAGACACTGAGACAAGGAATTAATCCCTGAGACAGAGAAGCAGATGGGAGGTTTGGTGCTGACTCCACTAAGGCTTCACTGAGGTGCTTGGCAAAGCTGCGCTCCCGCGGCTGTACCCAAGTTGGCCGATGCGCACGCCTGGGGGGACGCACTAGGTACCCAGGGCGAGCCCAGCAACGTGAGGGACACAAAGGAAGAGCCCAAAAGCCCAGGCTAACATCACCACCACTTCAAATCCTTACCCATCCACCACGGTCCTCAATGTACTTTCTCACTTGAGAATTTCCATTAATCACTTCTGTGAGTTGGTTGCAAGGCCTCAGAGCTGGGACTTTCTTAGCAAGATACATGACCAATTTCACAGAAACACAGAGAAAAGCTTTCTCGTAGACCAGCTCGGGGTTCTGGTCACTCCATCTCCTGGTGAGAGAGTCCACAGCAGCTCCAAATTTCTCCACCTGCAAGCACCGAGAGAGCAGTTTGAGCTTCTTTTTAAATGACTGTGTGACAAGCAGGTCTTCACTTAAAATCCAACATTCAGCTAAAGACCTGCATTTGCTTATTCTACCCATGACTCTCTTCCTTGGAAGAGAGGAGGAGAGCAAGCAGCTCCCACAGTGCCTTGTCGGGCTGCTGTCCGGTGGCTCCCACGCCACGCACGCCACAGGCGTGAAGGGAGGCTGGGGCTGCCGTGCCCCTTCCCCACAGATCCCCTAGCCCCTGCAGCCTGAGCTGTGCTGCTCCCTGGGATTTTCCTCTTCTCCAAGACAAGGCCTTCCTGCAGTCATGGAGCTGGCCAGGCTGGGCAGGACAAGATGCTTTACCTTTCCCTTCAGCACTTCAGCAAGAGCGTCCGAGGGAACCCTCTCAAAGTCCAGGTTGCACTGGTCCCCCATCCGCCGCAGGCGACTGGCGATCACGACCGGGTCGAAGGTGCTGGGAAGCTCCGCCGCAGCCACCGTGGGCTCTGGAGCAGAGAGAGTGGGGCGAGGGGCTCAGCAAAGGGCACGAAAGGTGGGGAAACAGCCCAGCCTCTCCAGCTGCCTCTGCGCCCACAGCGCTGCCTTCAGCGGGCCCTGCGGCACAAGCGGCTGCAGTGCTTGGAAGGTCCGTGCTGGTCAGACCTCTGGCAAGACACACAAGGAAGGGCACGACCAAAGTCCCTAAGAAATGCCTTACAGCCATTCAAATATTCACTGATTTATGAGGACCAAGGAGCTCTGCACTACGGGTTTGCCCAGGTCTCTTTCCTCCCACCTGCGCTGCTTCAGGCTAAAAGTCTCAGTTCATGCCCCCTCCTGTTTCTCCAAGGGCATCCCCTAAGGCTCCTCTTTCACCCCTCCGAGTGCCAGCAGCTCCTTCCTCCCAGGCTGCCAGAAGCAAGCAAGGAAGGTTGCCCTCTTCTCTCTCTTCTCGCTGCAGCGACACCAGCATCAATTGGATGGTGGCATTTCCCCGGCACTCAGAGCCTGCAGGTCATCATGCAGAGTCTTTGGAGAATTCAGATAATATCCTCAAGGTCTGTCCCGAGCAAGTGTGAATTGCAACGTTTCATAGTCTTGTAGCGACCCAAATTTGGGAAGGTTTTCACAAAGGAGCAAAAGGCACACTTCACAAACTTCAAGTATATAAAACCATGACAACTTCTCAGCTGAACTACCTAAAGGGAGTGCGTGCGGTGGGAAGAAACTCAGTTAAAGCATTTTTCCCTTAAAGCACCCTGAGGGGAGGAAAAGAACAGAGCAGTGGGGGTTTTTTTCTAGATATCACCAAAACAAGATTCAGTCAGGAAGAGCTACCCAATACTGGAAGTTTCAGCAAAGTCACATTCACCTTTGACAAAGCCACAAGGAACTGGAAGGCGGATCTTTCGACACAGAGTGTCGGGCAACTTTATCTGGAGGCATCACTTCCTGATCTGACTCCCTCCCTCATCCAGCTGCCAATTCCGCCTCAAGTGGTCTGACGTTCAGGTGCCTGCGGCTCCCGGGGCTCTGGGCAGTTCCTCAGTGTTAGGGCAGCAAAGGCAGAGGCACAAATCTCAAATTCAGGGCAGGGAAATGGAGACTTAAAATGTCAAACTTCCCTGAAGCTTTGGAGAAATGGACTTTGCTATCTGGTGTCAGCAAGATCCCAGTCTCTCTTGGGACATGTAAACTAGTTTATTGCCAAGAAAATAAAGGGGAAAGCAACACAAATACAGGCAAAATTCTGGGTTTCTTCAGCTTGGGAAGCACAGACCACATTGTCTCACATGTTAAAGCAACTGCTTTTATCCAATAAGCATGAGCTTTCTTTTTGATAACGACCATTAAAACTTGTTGCACACGGCTGGTTTGGAGCACTTTGGGGTCTGCAGACCCATGCAGGGCACAAGCAGCCGGAATCACCTTCCCTGCCAGCGCTGCCCGAGCGCCTACAGTCCCGAGTGCGGAGCGGGTGCCCGTCCTTCCCAGCCCTGATGTCCGGCCCTGCCAGGGGTCTGCAGCTGTGGGCTGCCCGGCCTTCAAACTGCTTCACCTTGCTCCAACCATCCCCCCGAAACAGAGATACCTTGGAAGCCATTGAAGCCTGCACTTTAGAGAGCCCAGCAACCCTGAGCTACAGCCTCCATCCTTTGTGTTCAGTCGAAACTCTCCTCTGTCACTTGCAGCAAAGAAACCACCTTTTCCTCCCACCTCAGCCCCATCACCTGAGTCTGTCTCCAGGCTCCGGAATTCGCTCTCATCTTCGCCGAGGAGGTCGGAGAGCAAGGCTTCCACCACGTACGCCGTCTGCTTCTCGAAGGTGGCCATCGCAGCGCGCCTCCTCACTGCAGAGCAGGCAGGGACGTCACTGCGGCCGCCTCGCTCCAGGTGAGCTTTGCCTCTGGATATGGGCTTCCTTTTCCTGGAGCTGCACAAGTTCTTCCTTCTTGGAAGAGCATGACCTCAGACTCCTCCCCGGGATCGCACAACATGCCAATATTTGCACTAGCTGCGCTTTAGTTTCAAAATAAGTAATTTCGATTCAGATCAACTGAAGTAACTGAAGTAAACATTGACAAGCTATCAAAGACTGCCGACCTGTACATTGATTGAGAAAGGGCTCTGGATAAAAGGCTAGAAGCTCCAAGTCCCACCCCGGACAAAGAACTGGTCTAACCACAGCAGAGGGACAGCCTGCCAGCAATCTCTCAACTGGGTTTGAGGGACAGCCTGCCAGCAAGCTATCAACTGGTTTTTTTCTGAAACCTGTGTCATGCCAGTGCGCCAGCGCAGCCCTGCGTAAGGACAGGAACACAACATGTGCGTAAATAGACTGGGAGCTGTTAGCAGGAGCCCAGCTACAGCCGAGTTCCTGTCCACCTCTGAATTCACCCACAGGCAGCCCACCCACCACAGTATTTTGGTATAGGAGCCTGAAATCAATTCTTGCACAATTGCTCTTTAAGGGTTTGTTTCAAGCAATTTGAGAGAACAGCACTGTTTGACAGAGGCAGGAGCTGGACTGTGGGCCTGTCCAGATCCACGGTGCTGATGGGATGACTCCATCCCAGACTTCAGAGTTGAACAGGCAAGTACTGCAGAAAACAGCCAGGAGTGATTCATGGTTTTATTAGGAAAATTAGAAATAAAATTGAAACCCTGTTGTGTAACAGCAACAGCAACTGTTTCCGTGAAGTGCATGGAAGGCACATTGCAATTTAAAGGTACAACAGAGTCATTGAAAGAAATTTAAAACTGCAAGAAATCTTAGAGAGTAGGGTTAGCCGAGCCTGGCTACAGTAACCTCTGTATCTCAGCATTAAGTCATGGAGCCTTCTCGGGCCTCGGCCAACGTGTCAAACGTGGCTCTGACACAGAAACTCTTCATGACACTGCCCAACCTCCAGCTCCCATAATCTTCCATAGAGCAGACGGGAGTGCTGTCGAGGTGCTCTTCAGAAAGCAAGTCCAAGGCTGGCCAGAGAACAACCTTAAGATCTGTCAGAATTCAGTCACGCAGCGCTGAGCCACCACATGCGGGGCCTTGTGGGCACAGAATGACAGCACTGCACAGAAACAAGTACCACACAGAAAACAAATCTTTAAACACCCATCCTAGCTATCAAGAAACAAATGGTAAAAATCAGTGCCACCAAAAATGTAATATTCTGTACAGGTTAGTTATCTAAACAGTGACTCAGGCTCCAGGGAGAGCATCCAGGACAGACAGGGCCCAAGTGAAGCTGGCTACAGAACTCACACCACACAACCCGCACACTCCTGCATCCTCTTAGTTGCCCTGAAGGGAGAACTTCAGAGAGGGCGATTCATGACAACAGGAACACGTCTCCAGTAGAGAATATGCTTCTTTCTCTGGGAAAGGAAACGTGCCGGTTCTAGCGAGCACGGTGCTGCCCGTCCACCCATCTCTGAGGCACCAGAGCTCCGTCCACCTCAAAGTGAAGCTACAACCAAAATCTGCCACAGGTAAATTAAATCACAGGTCAAGGAAGCCAAGAACTAAATACTTCACTTCACTGTTCCTCTTAATGTGAGATAAGGGGCAGAGTCCTGGAGTGCCTCAACTGTTTTTGAATTATTTACAGTTCTCATGAAAAAACCTCTCCAAAACACACCTCTGAATTTTGCTCATTTCTGGTGCCATCAGTCACATCGGTGTCCGGTGACAATCACTGGAGATGCCACTGCTCCTGTGATTCCTGCTAGAAGCAGGAGGCCCATGAGCGCGTCACCTTCACCCACCCCCACTCACCAGCTGCAGCCACCTGCACACCACGTGTTCCTGCCAGCCCCACAGGAGGGCTGCTGTCCTGGAAAGTACAAACCCAGCACCGGGTACAGCAAACGGAGCCAGAGGAATAAACTTCTCCTGTGCCTGGCGCAAGCGTCCTACTGGGAGCAGGTACCAGTCAGGGCCCCAGTCCAGCAACAGCCCCCAGGACCGTCCTCAGCGCTGAGATGAAGGCCTGCAGCGCCTCTGGCTTTGCCTCGCTCTGCTTCACCGAAACCTGCACCTCCGAACCCGGTGCCTCCAGCAGCAGCTCCGTCAGGAAGAGGCAGCCTGTGCCATCCTGAGCACTGAGATAAGCCTTCCAGGGCTGGATGCCAGCTTTGGTCATAGCAATGGTCTGGATGTGGACAACATGGAGAGCCGTCTGTACGGCATCCAGGTGAACAGTCCCACACCAGGGCAGGGAGAGCTGGCAGCTCATGTCCAAGCTCAGCCAGGTCTTCTCAAACTGTTCTGCAGTCAGGTAAACATCAGGAATTAAGGTCAGGCTGCCTGTATCAGGATGAACCTCGAAGACGTCCTTATTCCCTTCAGAAACCAGTGCCTCTGTGAAAGGAAACCACAAACATGTGAGATGCAGCACACGAGGTGCAGCTCTGCATTTCACAAAGAACATCTCACTGAGCCACGAAATGACAAAGGCTGGAATCACAGCACCTTCAGCAGCACCCCCTGGGCTGGGGAGGTGACCACTGGACAAGACAGAACACTCGAAGCACCGTGATCTTATTCCAAAGAAACCCACGTGAGAATATCTGCTGAGAAAGGGAAAACGGACCCCGGTGGAGGCTGGGGGGGTTACCTGTGTCTCTGCTCCTGGAGTCAGTATGAGAAGCCGTGTGCGAGAGCTCTGCCGGCTGGCGAGCAGCGATGAGCGCCCAGCGTTCTCGGCCATAGATCGGCGCGAGAGTATTAAACTCTGCAGCCCACGTATTGATGGGTCGCTCCGTTTTGTCTCCCAGGAGCCCCAGAGAGGGGTCAGATTTGGGGCTACACAGGACCCGTTTCACTGCTTCCACTCCAGACTGCAACAGGCGGTAGTAGAACAACCCACGGTCTCGAATGGCCATATCCATCTCCTCCTCTGGGAATCAGAGAGACATAATTTATGGAGAATTCTGCCATCCAGATTTCCCTAAAGTACTAACCCGTAACTGCTAAAAACAGATTCCCAGGATGCAGTGTCAGCCTGTTACACTCACCAACCAGGTATCCAGGGGCCATGGAGCAGCCCAAGGCGTAAAAGCACCTCACTCTGCCACCCTGGATGGTCTCCTCACTGCTGGGATGCTGACACACAGCACCCATGCACCAGGGACACAGCCAAATCAGGCCCCAGAAAGCCTGTGGCACGGTTTCAGGGAAGGAGAACGAAGGCAACCCACCTATGCAGTAGCAGAGCAGCCTCCCCAGCACGTCCTGACACTCTGCAGGACGAGAGAGGAAGAGTCGCACCAGTGCCGTCAGAAGCTCCATCTTCACTGCCGGGAACACCTCCGATTTCACGTTCTCCACAAAGTCCTCTAGAACGTAGGGGGCATTGGGTACCTGCTCACCATGTGTGCCAAGGAGCCAAATCAGCGCCTGCTTGCCCTGAAGGAACCACCGAAAAACCAGCACATCATGGCTGCTGAGCAGCCAGCGCTGGCAAGAAATAAACAGACACGAGAGCACAAGTCCTCCGAAGGTTCCTGATCCTTGCCCACCAGCCACAACCCGAAGGAAAGCCCAGCAGTCACTGGCCACTCCTCCTCAGCAGTGCCAGCCCCTGGCACAAAGCCACCTCACCTCACTGTCCTGGATGGTGTCCTCACAGCCAGGCAGTGCCCGGCACACGGCGTCCACACACTGGGGACACAGCCAAACCAGGTCTCGGAACACCTGCACCACCGCTGCAACGAAACACAACGCTCAGCGCGCCCCCGGGGGGATAAAACCGCCAGGAGATTATAAATTGAAAAAAACCCAAACACTCAAGAGACTCTGCAAATCATAGCTAGGGAGGCCAGTGATTGCTCGTGACTATGATTTGAGACGCTCTCCTTCCCAGTCCCATGACGCCGTGTTTGTCAGAGCAAAGCTGCATCAAGTCTAAAACAAAGCTTCAGATTGTTCCTCTGGCTGCCGGGAAGTAATCCCTCTTCTGGACATTCCCCAGCCTTTAAAAAGACACTGACTCATGATGCTTCAGACACACAAGGTTAGAATGACACATTAAAACTAACACAAACTCAAAACAAGTCTCATGAACTTTAGGTCAGCCTTCCAAAGTCTCTGCTGCCCACTTACATAAACACCAGCAGCTTCCAAGAGCTCATTCAGCAGCTAACTCAGCACGTGTGAGATTTTCAGAAGGAAAAGAGAGGACCTTTAGAACAGGGGGCAGAAACACCAATGATGTGTAGACCTGAGGGCAGCAGAGGAAAAAAGGGAAGCCTGGGTACAACTGAATCAGATTATTACATGAGGAACAGAAATCACAAAGATTTACAAGACCTATAATCATCTTGGCCCTCCAACAGTCACTAAGATGTCTCAGCTGAGCCCCTCTCCCCCTGAGGCAGCAGGTGGCAGCCAGAGGGAAGCCTCCATGCGGCTCCGTGAGCGCAGCTGTGACCATCTACCCTTCACCACAAAGAGCAGTTCCTAAGGAAGGAAAAACCACGGTGTCCAGCCACACCATAAACCCCCAGCTCCACCAGACTTCCACCTGAAGATGCCAATTAACCTAAAAGCCAAGTGCCTTTGAGAGCCTTGAGCCAGGGATCACAAGACCCAGGAAGGCACCTCCTGAAAGCGTTCGGCAGGCAAGCGGCCCGCAGGCCATTACCTGAAGTGATGTGTTCCTGCTGAAGCCCCAGGAGCTCGGTCAGAATCCCCACACACTGCTCCGTGTAGGTCCGAGCGATGCTGCCTGCAGATGCCGGAGGACAGAAAAGTCAGCCTCTGACGAGACTGAAATAGGAACCATGAGCCCAACCACTCAGCACAAATTCACTTTAAAGAAAGTCTTTATCTTTTCCTTTTTGACTATAGTTTCTGAAAGCGTAGTCAAACGAGCTTGCTCTCCACACAAGGGACACCCTCCTTCCCCTGAAGCCATGCCTCAGAAGTCTGAACTTTTCTTAAAAGTAATGCCTAAGAAAGACATTTTAGCATCCCCAGCTTTCCCCTGACAGACACTACCGAAACTCACATATTCTAAAGCTTACAAAACCCAAACTAAAGTGCCCCAAATCACCTTAACTTTGCTCCCATCACAACTCTAAGAATAAGCTCCTCTGCCCACTACACCGTTTCATTCGACATTGTAAGGCTCATTAATAAAACAAAATGACAATTTCTCTAAAGCCTCTCATCAGAGCACAGGTGTTTGCACAAGATTCAGGGACACTGTGCAACCTGGAACGGTTCCAAGCCAGGACTTCCGAAAGAACCAGCCCGGTCCTGGTCCAAGGGCACTCGTATCACACCGATCTCCCTGGGGCTGCCCTACAGCCGGCGGTGCTGCTTCAGCACTGCTCAGTATCTGGCATTTGCTCAGGTACCTTCAGTTGCGAAGGGCCCACCTGAGATGCCAGGGCTGCAGCCGCTCCCGAAGCCAGACCCAGCTCTCACCTATGGCGAAGATGGCCCCTTGCGCCAGCTCCTCTGACACATCAGTGCAGTAGCTCTTCAGCTCCTCCAGCACCTGCTGGACGTTTTCATCATTCACCAGTTCACACAATACCTCCATCTTCTGGCACTTGATGTAGTGGGGCTCTGAATACGAGCAGAAGAACTTTTTGTAGTGGCTGCTAAAATGGCCAGGAAGGCTACCAAGGATCTGACGGACGTGGCAGAGCGCGGTGAAGCAGAGCTCCCTGCTCTCTGAGGTGCAGGCAGACAGCAACGGTCCCTTCACTCTCACCAGAACATCTGTCTGCACATCTGGGTACTCCCTGGCCAGCACCAGGAAAAGCTTGGTGGCTGCCATCACAACGCTGGGGCTGCTGCTCTTCAGATAGCCATCCAGCAAATTGAGTATGTTGAAGAGCTCCTCCTCGCTGCGGGGTCTGTAACGCAGCAGGAACGTGAGCACCTCACTCTGTCCCCACTGGTCCAGATCGGCCATCCTGCCAAGAGAACAAATACCGTCTGCGGGAGTCGAGAGGCGCACGAAGATCCGTGCTGTGCCGAGGAGATGCCTCAGCCTCCGGGTTTCCTATGGTCTCTGTTCCAAAGTAAACGCTGTGGTTCAGAAGTAGACACCACATTTTATCTCAAGAGAACTGACCAGCTGATGCACGCAGGCTTAACTCAGCGTCAGCCTCAGGCACTTCTGCTGGCACTCTAAGCCAGGCAGCAACTCTGACAAGAGCCCAGGGCGCAGCAACATCCCTCTCTTGGCAGGTCATGTAGAACTGCCTGCAGAAAAGTTAATTTCTTCAAGCAATGGGTAAGTTAATATCTTTCAACAGACTGGGAGAGACATATTAGAACATACCTGTCCCACAAATACATCATGTGTACTGTCACCATAAAACCCCCCAAAAACTAATCGCATTAACCTACAACTCCAGAACAAAGCACCAGCTGAAGCACAGGGTCCCTGGAAGAGCAGGGCATCTCAGACTTCTCTCAAGATCTTAGAATCATAGAATGTTAGGTGTTGGGAGGGACCTCAAGAGATCATCTAGTCCAACCCTCCTGCCACAGCAGGATCACCTAGGGGAAGCCACACAGGAACAGATCCAGGCAGCTTTTGAAAGTCTCCAGAGAATTCAGAGGTTAGCATTTCTTGTATGGTTTAACTTCATAGAACTGACCTTACTGGCTCAGTTCTATTAGCATAAAAGCAACTCAGTTTCTCTTAGAACAGGAACCTCCATCACTGGCTGCCCAGCTCCTCCCTTCGGGTTATGATGGAAGCCCAGCAATACCTGCTCTGCCAGCAACGCAAAACACAAGAATAAGAATGAAGCTTCCAGCCCCATCTTAATATCAGAGAAATCAAACCTGTTGAGGAGATGATGAGCAATAGGTTTATTGATGACAACTCCTCCCTCCTTCTTCAAGATCTCTTCTAAGGCTCTCAGACAATTTACGACTACAATAGGATCCTGGTCACGAAGTAAACTATACAGCTCATTCACCAGCGCGCCATCTGCAGAGATGCAGAGGTCCTTCTATCAAGGTCTGTTGACACACTGCAATTTAATCACTGTCAATAAACGTGCATCACATGAACAAAAGATAAGGCCTGAACTGGGAGCAGCAGTCAACAAAGCCTCCAGCTCTACAGCAACATCTGCCCTTGGCACAGCTTTCCCTGCCTGTCTGTGGATGCAGCTGGTGCCTGGTGGAGAGGAGCGGGCGGAAGGGCCGGGAGCTGTGGAAGGCAGCTGGGAAGGGGACTCTGATCTCTCAGCGCTGGCGTTTTGTTAACGATCCGATGCTCGGTGACAGCCCACTGACTTTCCCCCTCCTCCTCTCCCTGTCCTGCGGCCACGGCCCAGGGGCAGCGTAGCCAGCCCAGGAGAGACCCCAGGCCTGAGGACGCTTCCAGCAGCCCGTGCCCCCCGCTCCC